>WUQG02125678.1:0-24686 GCA_011317285.2 Androctonus mauritanicus | reverse complement strand
CCTATCTAATTGAACCAATTACTGTAAAAAATGCTGCTGCTTCATTTAGTGATGGACGAGACAGCTAGCGTTAATTAGCCAGGCTATCTCTAGTTAGTTATAGAGTATGTACGGTATCTATATTTAATGCGAAGGTCCAGTCTCAAGAATTCCGGACCCTAGATTTTTATCTGAATTTTTTTCTTCTTCTTCTCCAATCCTGCTTTTCCGAAGGGGCTTAAAAAGTTACAACGTGAAAAATTTTCATAAAATTATTTACTGAATTATAAAATATTATTATTTAACGATTGCATTAATTCTGAAAAACAAAATAAGATTTTCGGTTTCGTTTAAAAACATTTTTTATAGCATTATAAAAGATTTTAATTCGAGTTTTATACGGTTAATCAACATAGTTTAAGCCGATTTTTTTCCCTCTTGTAGTTAGTTCGTGAGAAAAGCCGTGCAGTGCGTGAAAAAAAATTATCGCTGGGAAACAGCGAGACCACACAACGAAAGTACAATGCACTTACATATATTTTTTTTTCTTAATATAAAATAATGGCATTTATATATTGTGTAAGTTTAAGCTCGTTTTAAAGCATCGAGTTAGGATACCATAACAAAATGGATGGTTGTAGAAAGTAAACATTCCCAGTAAAGGGAGGAGAGGAAAAAAAAAAGATTCGACCTGACAGGTTTACGATCTAGATCTCACTAGTTGATGTCATCGCTACAAAACTCTCCCTCGTCAATCATTACCATTCGATGAGGGAAAGAATTCACATAAATGTCGTCTTTCAGAAGTACCATATTATTTTCTCCCCGCATTTTTTTCCTCCTTCATTCAAAGTTAGAAAACTAATATGATTTAAGAAAATGCTTGTTTCAGAATAATGCTATAATAAAATACGAGACAATCGGAAACCAACAGATGGTGACTGATGTATCACTCTTGTCCACTTTGTCAAACACCTGTTTGTATACGACTTCTCTCTTGCTTCTGTTTATACTCTTTAGTCCTTTCCACAATTCCCTGAAGCGCAATCAGATAAATTTTCGATGAACTCTACTATCCCAAGTTTAATATATCACCCTTGATTGGTTAAGAGTACTTCTCTCTCGTTGCAAGCCAATCAATACTATTTATGGGGACAACAAACGTCTAATAGATAATTTATGGTTGCCTACCGTAGGTAATGATCACTTCTACGTTTGTTATATTCTAGTTTTACAATTTGTTCATCACTTATTTAAGAAACTTTGTACGTTTATAGTCGCATCTTTAATTTACTGACGAATGCTACATTTTGACCATAATAATAATAATAATAATAATAATAATTCGCACTCGGTTTAAACAGTTTATCGGCAATTAGGAGCGAAAAAAAATGTATTAAAACTTTGTTTTTTAGTTTCGCGTCTAGTTTACTGCTTTTAATCATCATAATAAATGCGCCCGCTGAGGTACCATACTGCGTTCTAACCAATTTAGATTTAATATAACATAAAAAAAAAGTTTTGAACACGAAGAAATTTAAGCGTTGAAAACAAACGTTTAATACCACGCGATATGATTCATAATATTAACAATAAGTTTTTACCGTGAAGTAGGATAATAAATCTACCACGGTTTATATTATCTGCCCTATATTAAAACAGTAGATATCTTTTTTGTATCCTCCCAGAAACACATCTCGCTTTGAAACCCTCGTAGAGACTAGAATGTAATCTTTAGATTTATGTCACGGAAACGAAGCCAGGTTCTAAAATTCTTTTCTGTCAGACAAAGGACCTTTAGAAATGAATTTGCCATTCTCACAGACGAAGAAACGATCCCGGCGCCTTCTATTTCTGCCCACCCACTCACTTTTATTCGCCTGTTTACAATTAGATCAACGTTATTTGCATGGCGGGGGTAGAATTCCATCCCGTCTTAAATCTGAAATTCTTTCTACTGTGTGGCGATACAGTTACGCCAACCGCGAACTGCCTGGCTTTAGCTAGACCGTGGGAAAAACTAGTCAGGTTCGCGACCAGTCCGACAGGTGAGGTGAGGCCCCTGAGACGTGTCTACAGGTGTTGGGGTCCTATAAGGAATGGCACCCTTCTGTAGGTCACAGCAGTCCATACACCGCAGGTTCACTGTTGTGTGGTCTTCCACATACTGCGGATTTTTTTTTATTATGCTGTATAGAAAAATTCCAGCTTCTACAAGGAAATACTTTTTGTTATTTTATTATTATTATTTTTTTTTTATTTTCTATTTTTAATTCGGAGACGTTTCTAAGCTGGGTATTGAAAACGAAGAGTGGTTTTTAATATTAAATTGTGACCCGACGGGGTGAATGTACGTACACCTTTGAGGACCAAGCACGTTTAACAAAACCGGTCAACTTCCGCCGTTGAGGGCGCTGACATCATTTCGAACAAGATGACGCGATTTTTTTCTTTCCAACTTATTTAAATTCTTATTTGATGTTGTCAAAGCTTAGATATGATCCTTCTCTAGGATCAGTTTTCGATGATATTGATGATGAACGGTATGCGACCGTCATTTGCTAACTGTCCACCCAGCTGTCCCGTTGTCACGCAAGTTGTCCAGTCAGGAAGTGAAGTGACATTCGATACTTGTGGGAACCCGCATCCTATGTTTCTATATTTGTCACTCTGCGCTATCCTTGGTCACTTGGTCGGGGCTTTCTTTGGGGTTACGCTTTCTTGTTCTTTCTTTAGTTCCTCTCATGTTATTGGAATGCAAAACCGATGGAATGAGACAACGCCGCCATTTTGTTTCTTACATAATGACCAAACTATTCGGGTTTAAAAGCAAAAAATATTGTAATTATCCAGATATGCGTGTGTTAAGCTAATTTAAACATCTAATATTCCGCTCTGAAGACGTTAAATGCAAAAAAGGATGACTTTCTCTGTTTAAAATCCGCCGTAATACATACAAAAGCAAGTTTCGAGTCGGCAACCAATGTTGAACTGCAACCACGTTTATCGGCGGAATAAATTATTAAATATTAATGAATGCATATCAAAAATAATTTTCATCATTCGCATTAAAATTTAATTAATTTTATTATTGTTATTATTATTAAGTTTATTTTCGTTAATGGAAATTTTCTGTTTTCAGAGGTCGTTCACCCTCATTTTGGATGCGATGGATTATAACAATCGGACAAAACCATGTGAGTAATTTTCCATGAATATTTTATAATTTTTTAAATGATCACCCGGAAATTAAAACCAAAGATTAATGACGCAATTCGTTAATTAATACTCGCGTTAATTACATTAAACGATCGCCATTTTGTTATTTGTGCAATACGCCATCTGGTATCTGTTAATAAAACTATATAGACATATATTTTTTAATGGCGAAATATTCGGAAGTAATTCAAAGACCACACACCGAACGTTCTCGGCGGGGAACAAATGAGAAATTATGGGAAAGAGGGGAAATTGCAGTTTCTCCCGGAATCTAGGAAGTTGTTGCATTTCTACAGAATTTCTAAGGATGCAAAAACGAGAAATTTTTATGTATTTGAAACTATTTCGAATTCAGAATTTTGCTTTTTCTTTTTTAAAATCGGAATTTATACAGGTTAAACAATCCAGATTTACGCAGGTTACAGAGGCAATTTAAATTTGAAACGGAAGTATCTTGCAGTAAGTACTCTATTAAGTGAAAATAGGTTATTTTATCTGCAACGAGTGGGAATAACGAATGACGGGTTTAACAACAGAGCTTTTATTTGTGCAACCTTTTTTTTAATCAACAGCTTACGAAACTACTTTTGTGTTCGCACGATTGCCAGATATGTAACCGGACATATTCTGTCAACACTCGCAGCATTAGATATACGACGCTCCGATACGTGCTTGAAGTAAAGCCTCGATTCTTTCCATTCCCCATCGAAATGTATTTTTAGCTTCTTTTTGACCAGCTGTCACAACATCGCTAGCCAAGCTCTGCCACGTGACCTGCGACCGAATTCATCCAGTGAGAGCGAGCACAGTTTTGTCATCAAGATTTCTAAAATTAATCTTCGTATATTTCGTTTTTAAATGCGATATTTTGCTACCCTTTTTTGCATTTCTTTTTTTCCTTTTTCTTTTTCCTCTCTATTTAACCTTCCTTTCTGGTTTCAGTTACGAACGATATTATCGAAAGACACGTCTACTCGGGTATAATAGTACCTGGTTCGGAATGGCACACACTATTACATCAAGGAACTGTGGCTAAAATCAGTTACAGGTTGAGGGTGATGTGTGATGCCAATTATTACAACGTCACCTGCATGAAGTTCTGTCGACCTTTGGACAACATCTTTGGCCATAACACGTGCAACAGTCAAGGAGAAAAAGTATGTCTTCCGGGATGGACCGGTGCCAATTGCGAAAAAGGTAGGTTTGGCTGTTTGGTTGATGACATTACAAATTAAATAACAACAACAACAATTAGAAAAATAAGGAAGATAAAAATATACATTATTACCAATTATCTTTACAGCAATTTGTAAACCTGGCTGTCATCCAGTTCACGGATATTGCGAAAAACCAGGAGAATGCCAGTGAGTGTATTGTCTTTACTATGGTTATTAAAAATCGAATTAGGTTCAATTATGTGTTCATTATAACCGCAGAATCTGAAAGTGACAGATTAATGTCGAGTTGATTATTTAATTATGTAACCTGACCTCTTTGAGGGCTCATCATCAATTCTCTAAATGTTGTTTACAGGTAGTGTGAGAAAGTAATCCAAACTCAATCAACCGTATATAAAAGATGTCTATGACAAGCAAAAAACCAGTTTGTGTATTTTGAAACAAAATCGCTTGTATTAATTTCTCCAACATTGCATCATACGAGGCGCGGTTTGCTTTATAAGATAGTCAAAGAAAAACGTCATTTTTTTTCTTGCTTAAAAGAAAATAACTATGAAACTAAAGACACTGCGAATTTACAACATGTATAAGCGCAGCATGTCGGCCGTTTAGTTTTTTTTTTTTTTTTCCTTTTGAGTGCTAGAGATCTGGATTCGCGAACCGGATTCTAATATTGTTTTTTGGTTTGTTAATTAAATGGAATTTTTGTTAAATTTTTACTGCGAACTATGATAGATTTTTTCACGTTAAGACGGTAAAATTAAATATGTGCGCATCCGTGTTAAAGTTCACATACCCTTCTTATCATCAAAAAATAAATGTTAAAAAGTTGGAGTTTTCTCATAGCGTATTGTTTGCGCATACCTGTTTGCCTGGGAACAAGTCCACATCAGGTGCAGTCACAAATTTTTTTTTTTTGGAATTTTCGGATAAATCATTCATTTACCGAATACCGGTTTGTAAATCCAGGTGTGATGTTAACGAAAAGAGAAATGGTCTTTTTGTACCTTTTTAAAATTGTTTCCTGGGGCGTTTTGCGGTAATGAGGTGAGGTCTAACAAGGACCCTCATCCGAGTAACACGGTGGGGTGCTCAGAGTAAGAACAGTTCTCTAATTACCTTCTTTTTGTTGCATTAAGTAAACTGATATAATAATGATGCTTCTATTATAAACCCGACTTCGATACAATATTTCTATATTACTACTTGTAAACTACAAAAGTTTTCAAATTTTTATATACAGTACTGTATATAAATTTCAATGATTGCCATTCAATAAAAATTAATTTTTCATATCCACAAGTGTTTTCATTAATACTAATGATGTTTTATGTGAAAATTATAATAATGTAGTACTATAATTAATAAACATTTTTCATAATATTAGTTTTAAAATGCGATTTATGAAGATGGATAACATAATATTGATAGTAATAGATCTTTGTAATTAATTTTAATCAGCGGAAAAATTTTAATGTACTATTTCACATTAAAAAGTTTGATTTTATGAAATATAAAAAAATAATTTTATATTGCTTTCGAACTCTTTAATATAATGTAGTTTACTCTATGAAAGAAAATTAATCTCTAATAATCCAGTATGTGAAAATTTAATCAGGGTTATTTAGTGTATAAATCTATACATTATTTAGATCTAATTTTTTTCTTTCCTTTAAACTTTTTAGATGCAGACCTGGTTGGAAATCAGAATTATGTGACCAATGTATGCCATATCCAGGTTGTAAACATGGTTACTGTAATGGTTCTCCATGGCAGTGTATATGTGATATTAATTGGGGAGGAATTTTGTGTGACCAAGGTTAATATCTTCAATAGTATTAAAAAATAAATTTAAAAAACTAACAAATTTTAATAATAAACAAAATTAAAAATAAAGTTAGCATTCATTTATTTATTTATTTTGATATTTTCATCAGATTTAAATTACTGTGGAACACGTGAATTGTGCCAAAATGGTGGTACTTGTGAAAATAATGCACCTGATGAATATATGTGTCGTTGTCCAGAAGGATTTTCTGGAGTTAATTGTGAAATTGGTAAGATATTCTAATATATACATTGTATGGAATTTTTAAAATTTGTTATAAAATCCAATAAAATTATGAAAAATTTTAGTTGACAATCCATGTGCTACTTCTCCATGCTGGAATGGTGGAATGTGCTCAGAAATAAATGGAACATTTAGTTGTACCTGTGCTCCTGGTTGGATGGGTCCTATGTGCAAGCAAAGTAAGCATTCTGCTAAATTACTTAGTAAATTTATTATGTTAAATAGTGATGCTAATCATATAAATATTTCTGGGTGAAAGAAAAAAAATAAAAATGTATTGACACTTTTATTAATTAATAATTAAAGCTTATCTTTATGATCTTGCAATTTTTTAATTAGCACATACTTGGTATGCATTTTTCATAGCAATCTAAACTAGATTGGTGGCCCTAAGGGCTGAGAAAATACCATTCTAAGTATTCTTGTAGTATAAAATGAATGCAAGTGATAAATAGTATGAAATTAACCTAGAAGAAAATTATTTTTTTATAATAAAAATTTAGAGCTTAATTATCTGCTTGAAATACTTAAAAAAATTATTTTTAAATATTATAAATTTATATTCTATATGTTATCAGAGTAGTTATTGGTTTTAGTGGCATTGATGATATAGAAAAATAAAATATCTTGATATCATAAAATGTAATACAAAATAGAGATAAATACCAATTTCTGTCATATTTGATATAAAATTGTCCAAGGACTCTTGGAAAATTTTCCATTAACCTTGATAGTTGATTCAATCCTGATTTCAATGTATGATAATATAAAGTTTAAAGGTAATCCAGTATATATGAAATGAATTATTCAAAACCTATAAAATCTTTTTAAGCATTAATATATTCATTATTTTGCAATAATATATTTTGATCTCAAATATGGATATAATGTTTGATTTGTAAATAAGTTATCAAACCTTATAATTTTATTATTGTGAACTTTTATTTTAATAAATGCTTAATTATGTTTTTTAAGCAATTAATATTTAATCTCATTCTTTAGATATTAATGAATGTGAATCAAATCCATGTGCTAATGGAGGAACATGTGGTGATTTGGTTAATGGCTATCACTGTCTTTGCAGAAGTGGTTGGGAAGGTGCAAGATGTCAACTTGGTATGGCTTATTGTAACTAGGATATGAGTAATTGCAGCTTAATTGTTCATTTTTAGTAATTAAAATATATATATATATTTTTTTTTTTCAGATGCTGATGAATGTAAAGGTGAACCTTGTAAAAATGCAAAATCTTGTGAAAATGTTGTTGGAGATTATGTATGTACTTGCCAGTCTGGATGGACTGGGAAAAACTGTGATCAAAATATCAATGATTGTATTGGACAGTGCCAAAATGGTGCAACTTGTATTGATCTGGTGAATGATTATCATTGTGCATGTTTGCCTGGATTCACAGGCCGAGATTGTCAAACTAATATTAATGAATGTGCTAGTGATCCTTGTCTTAATGGTGGTGAATGTGTTGATAATATAGCAAGTTTTCATTGTATTTGTCCTGTTGGTTATAAGGGATTACGATGTGAGGTAAAACTTGTTTAATTTTATTATACTTCAAAATAAAATTAGGTTTAAAATCTAAGTATTTAATATTGTTTTAGATTGATAATGATTTATGTAATCCAAATCCATGTGAGCATGGAGCATCTTGTTTTAACATGCAATGGGATTATTATTGTCATTGTCCTGAAGACTTCCAAGGAAAAAATTGTTCAATACCAAGACCAAAATGTCATTCTACAAATTGTGAAAGTAAGTAATTACAGTGGTTTTGTTGAAAATTTTTATTACCAGTAATTTTTGCTGTTTTATAAATATTTAATTAAAAATTTACAAGACAGATTTATCATCATAATTTATTCCCTCATTGTCAATAATCAACAATGTCGGATCTGTAATCATTGTTATAAAAACAGCATGAAATAGGGGCCCTATGGCTATTCTATTCTACTGAAATACTTTCTCCATGTAACTTCTATTCATGTTAGCATTTTTTCCCATTGCCTCTTTGGTGCTTAGTCCAGACATTGTGGTTACTGCCGTGGCCAGAAGCAAGGTCTCCAGACTACCCTTGCAACTCAGCTTGCTCTATAATTATCAAAGATTATTGCTGTTAGCTTGACAACTGTGCCTCTGTGTTATATTCTATCCTCTTACTCCTAACATTTTCTGTACCGCTAATGGTTTTGTTAGACTTTCAATGTTGTTTTAGACAGAAAGAAAATTGGATGGCTTACATAAAAATAATTATAATTGCATGTTATATTAATGACAAATGACCAAAATATTTTGATATTTCTTTTTTTAGCTTTGGATAGTTGTTTAGTGCCAATACCTGAAAAGAATGGTAAAACTCGTCTGGCAGCATCCAATGTTTGTGGGGAACATGGAAAATGTATCAGTGAAATGTCTGGTGGATTCACGTGTGTCTGTGATCCAGGATATACTGGACGATATTGTCATGAGAGTGAGTTTCTTAATGAATTTTGTATAAATTTATACATTTTATTTTAATAAATATTTTAAAATTAATAAAAATCATTCTTTTCTTTATTAAAAAATTAATCATATAAAATTTATTAATAATCTGTAAATTTAAAATTAGATTAAGAGTAACTGAAAGAAATAGTAGCCAAACAGAAGTCATATTTACCGTTCATCTTAACTTCTGGGAAAAAGTACCCACATTATCAAAGAGAGCAATTGACCAAGAAGCAGCAACTTGTGTGCAGTCAGTTGACCTGTTGTCTGACCTATACTTGGGTGGAGATGGGGTGGTTGCTGTGGAATTTCCCCCAAGCAATATTTGGTGTCTGTCTTCCTAAGGTGATGAATGGTGAGGGATAGCAGTTTCTTTTCTTCAGGCTTGGCTACTGTTTCCACTTGTCTACCCATATTATGAACTACAGTTATTTTGTGAAATAGAAAATTATATTTTTGTAATAAAACAGAATGTTTTAATCAAAATAGAGGAATTAAAAGTTTAGTCAAAAAATAAATGAAGGAAAAAAATGTTTGTTAAATAATTAACAAACAAGAAAACTTAACAATCTAATTTTAAGTTTAATTTTATGTAATGATGATTATCATTTAATGTGAAAGTTTAATGAAATAGAACAGATTATTTTACTTTTTAAAAAAATATCAAATAATAAGTAATTCAAATATAAATATCCAATAATATATATTTGTTTTTTACTAAATTTGTTAGCTGTTAAGTAGAATTTATAAAAACTTGCATTGAAGTATACTTTACAAAATAATATCTCTTTATATTCTATTGCATTTATTATTATTATTGTTGTAAAGTCGTTTTTTGCAAGAAAAAATCAACATTATTTATTTCTCTTATTGAAAGAATTTTTTTGTTTGTAAATAAAAGATAATGTCACAGAATAAATTGCACTAGTTCACTGTTACTTTATGTGATTTTATTTTCTTAAAAAATGAATTTTTTTTGAGTCAATAAATACATTAGTAAAAAACGACACTTTTCCATCACTGCTGTCAACTTATAGTTGCAGGTTTGCAGGTGTCTTGGACACACCCATTCCGGATGTTGAAGCTATAACCTTGAAAAGTCATTCTATAATAGCATGTTAAAGGAGCATGATGCCTCCAGGTTATAAAGACATACCAAAGATAATTGATTACAAGATTATACATGGCATGTTATTGTTTCGATAATAGAGTTTCTATTGGATAACCTAAATCACTCAGAGCAGATATCAACCAATTTAAACTATGGAATTTTTTATTATGCTTTATTTTAATATTAATAAATAATAATTCCTATCATATATATTTATTAATAAAATTCATTATTTTATAGATATTAATGATTGTGGTTCTAATCCATGTAAAAATGGAGGAACGTGCTTAGATCGTATTAACAGTTTTCAATGTCTTTGCCGAGAAGGATGGGAAGGTTCCATCTGCGATATAAGTAATTAAATATTTCATTATAAATTATTTACTTAACATTTATGTTAAAGTAGATTTGTTCTGTATTTATTTAAAAAATATTTCTGCAATTTTTTTTATATTAGATAAAAATGAATGTAATCCTAATCCTTGTCGCAACAATGGTACTTGTTTGGATGCAGTTGCAGATTTTATTTGCAAATGTAGACATGGTTGGAAAGGAAAGACTTGCAACTTAAGTAAGAAATTTAAAAATTATTATTATATTCTAAATAAATGATGATAAATTTATTATAAATTTATTCTTAATTTGATGCATTTAAAAAATTTTTGGATTTAAAATAATGACAATGTTTTGATATAAAGTCTTAGAAGTGAAGAAAAAATTCTGTATTTTTGTTTGCATCCAAAGCATTTATAAATTTTAATACTTGATGATGGAATAATTTTAATAATAAAATAAAAAATAAGCTATAAATTAATGCTCTAGTAGCAGTAGTGTAGTTTTGTATTTATGTTGTCTATATTTTAATTACACATAAAGAAAAGTAATAATTTGTTAACAAGATGATATTTATGTTATACAAAATTTTCATAGAAATTTAAACTGAAATATACATTTAGAAAAATTTAATTATCAATAAATCTTTTTTATAAAAAAAGATACTTTTTTACAGTTCACTAAATTTTATTATTTCCTGTTCTGATAACTAACTTTTATTACTTCTCTCCATTAGATAAATAAATTCACTTTTGGAATAAAAATCATCTAATTATTTTAATTTTATTTTTATGATGTTAGTATACTATTCTAAAATATGACCACTATTTTTTATTAAGTTGAAATTTCAATTTAATTATTTTAATATAAAAGATCATACATTCATGCTAGAGACAACTTGAAATCAAAGATTTTCAGATTTGTTATAGATTTACTAGATTAAATGCTGTAGTTTAAACTATAATACATTAAAAATTTTATAGTGTAATATATTTTTATAGAATATATTCTAATAAAATTATAAAATTATTTAATATTTTTTAATCCTCATCAGAAACACAATCATAAAATCTATGTACACAAACAGTTATTTTGCTGAGACAGTTATTTTTACACTGACAGTTGTTCTATAATTAAACTTGGTTCTCAAAAAGAAATTGTTTCAAGTCATTTTTTTCAAATTAGGAAGAAATTTTAAAATAACAAATATAATTGAATCCAAACTTTATATTATTTGCATCATGCAATATTAAGGAAAATGAAAACTTGCTCAGTATCAAATTTTACTTTTTAAAAATACATTTATGAAATATTGAATTTCATTAATAAAAAGAATTAATTTAAACATAAATAAGTACAATATTAACTTTTTATATATAATTAATGTTTCCATATGTGCATTATTGTTAATAATAATCAAAAGCAATTATAAAACTTTTTTGAATCTTAATTTTAGATTGTTATAGTCTAATATATGAATGAGTTGATTAATTTTCAAATGAACTTTTAAAAATCCAAACAAACTGCTACTCAATCCCAAATAAAAAACTATATCATAATTAAAATTTTTCAATGAAGTAGAATTTAAGTTTTATATAAAAATATTTAGTTAAATTATATAGCAATCAATTATTATTATAAATGGATTTTTTTTCCTTCTTATTCTTACATTTATATATCTATGCCATATATTCTTATATATGGCACAGATATATAAATATTAATAAAAATATAATTAATAATGTATTATTATAATTACTGTGAAACTTTATCTTTATTTAGTTACTATATACAGACAGAATTCCTTAAGTTATAAACATTCCAATTTCAGACTTTCATATGATCATGCCATTTCATTTTCAAATTTTAGAAAAGTTCAAAAATTTTTCAAGAATTTTAAACATTATGATAGTAGAATGTTGTCATAACCAATATAATTTAAATTGTAGTCATTATTTAACATACTACAGTAGTATTTCAATATGGCAGAACTTAGAAAACTGCTTTATAATTAGAAGTTTTTATTCAAATCTCTTAAATAAAAATTTTAAAATTAGCTTGATTGTGATAAATTATGTACTACAATAAAATGTGCTTTTGATATTACTAGGTTTAGTGTAAGAATTTTTGATATACATACTTCTCAAGTTATGAACAAAACTTAAAAATTATGTTCAAAAGTTTTGCAACTTGAAAAATATCTGTATAAGAATATACTGTATTAGTAATATAAGTATTTTAATGCTCTTTTAGTTTATTTATAGTAATATCAATGGTTACATTTCAAGTAAACAATAACAATTTAATAAGATAGAAAAAGCAATATTTATATTTTTAAAAACTAATTTATACTATTATCATCATTTATTATTTACTTTATGGAAATTTTATCAGAACACCATACATTTTTTAAATTATTTTTATGTAATTTATTTCAATTAATATTTAAAGATATTTTTTCAATAATTACTATATGTGCTCACTTTCGTTGTCTGCAAGATATATTGATAACCAAAAATTATAGCATTCAAATTTTAGAAAATCATTTTTTTTTAATCCATGTTATATAACTACTAATATTGAAATCTTCACATAGTTCTAAGCTGTGGGTTGTTGTTCAAAATTTTTAAATTTCAAAATCTTTGAAACTATTTATATAGGAATGATTTTTTCATTTGGCTTTTTTTTATAAATTAAATTGCTCTAATGCTTACTTTCAGTAAAAGTATTAATTATTTGCGATATATATATTTTTTAATTATATTCCTTCATAATGTTTAAATAAATAAATGTTATAAAAAGTCATACTATATCTATTAATACTCAAATAATGTTACAAATTAAGCCTGAAATGCAAAAGTACATATAAAAATACAATGCATTTGCATATAAACTGTTAGCTTTAATCAAGATTTACATTGTGAACAATGAAATTAAACCACCTCTATAATTTCACAAAAAGACTAGAAGTTGATATCTTTAAAAAAAATTGGTTTCATTCAAGTTTCAAATTATTGTTATTATGGAAAGTTATAAAAATTTCTTACATGGTATAAAACATGAAAAAGATATTATATTTACCAAGGACAAGTATCAATTATTTCATGCAGAGAAAACAAAAATCATTGTTTGCCTATGAAAACTAAGTTATATGATATGAATATTTAAGAATTTTTATATTGAATTTAAAATTCCTGTCATTTGTAATCGAGCATAAGGTATTTTTAAGAATTTTTATTAAAATAGTTAGGACATTACCAGTGGCAGAACTATTGACATTTCAGTGAACAGATGGAAAAAATGATTAATTTCTAAGTATAAATTATGTACTAACAATTTTTGATATTTTTATTGAATTTAAATTATTTTATTGGAAAACAAAATGAATATAAAGAAATATTTAAAAGAACTTATTTATATAATATATATATATATATATAAAAATAATACAGTAGAAAGTTCAAAAAATAAAATTTTTCCAAATGATAGTAATGCTTCCTAATTAAATTGCTAAAGTTAACAATGATATTGATGACACAGAAAATTAGGAAATTAAATAGTGCAAGTTATTGTCATGTATTTCTGAGGTTCATTCATAAATCAAAAAAGTTTATATCCAAATGAATTATGTATATTATATTATATGATATATGATATGTTATTGATTGGACCTCTATATAATGTCTTAAGTTTCTAAAATAAATGTCCAGTTATAAAGCAAAGATTCTTGATAGTAGCTCTACTTTAATGAAATATTGTACTAACCTGCTAAATGCTTTGTTGTTTTATGATACATTTGTTGTTAGTCTAGACCAACAAACATTTTTCACCCTCTGATCCATGAGATTCTTTTAAGTGGATCTCAATAATAATAAATATTATCATCTAAAATTGCATTCTTTTTTAATATTATCTAAATATTTTGCTGCCATGTGTTTTGCAGTAAATAATGGATACTTAAGGCGGCTATTGATGGAAAAAGTTGAGAACCATTGATTTTGACAATTTTTCTATTGCAATTTTAAAAATTTTGTCAAGTTTTTCAAAAATATCAAAATAAAATGGCATTTTTTTTATGAGCAAAACTTTGCAGATGGTTGTAACTATAGATATATTTGTATCTATAATATTTAGTATATTTTTGTTACTTTCATTTAATTATAATTTTAAAATTATTAAATTTATTGTATTTTGTATAGGAAATAGTCACTGTGATATTAGTACATGCCAAAATGGAGGAACTTGCATTGATCTGGGGCATTCATTTGCTTGCCGTTGTACAACTGGCTGGGAAGGTCATACTTGCCATATCTGTAAGTTATAGTGAATTTTTTTTTATTTATCTGATATTTATAAAATAATATATGATATTAAATTTAGAACAATTTTACAGCTCAGAACCCAAGTTGTCATTCCAATCCTTGTCAAAATGGAGCCACCTGTATAAATATTGGGAATAATTTTTCTTGTATGTGCAAAGAGGGTTTTGAAGGCCCTTTATGTCAATATAGTGAGTGTTTTAAATATTCAGTTATATTACAAATTTATTTTTCCAAATTTTATAATAAACCATAATTCATATATTGGTGATTATAATTGTTTTAAATCAATAAAATTTAAACAATTTCAGATAAAGATGATTGTAGCCAAAATCCTTGCTACAATGGTGGTAAATGCATTGATGGCATAAATTGGTTTATGTGTGAATGTGCCCAAGGATTTACAGGTCCTGACTGCAGAATAAATATTAATGAATGTGCTAATTCACCATGTGTTCAAGGCAGTACTTGTATTGATGGAATTGGTGATTTTACATGTATATGTCCACCAGGACGTTCTGGCAGACTCTGCAATTCTTGTAAATGGATTTTAGTATCATAAATAATAATATACCAGTTTTAAGTATGACTGTTATAAAATTATTATTTATTTTTTAGTGTTAACTGAAACATTGCACATGTCCTGTGAATTTCAAGGAATTTCTTATTCAGAAGGTAGTTTTTGGGAACATGATTGCAATTCTTGTCAATGTCAGAATGGTAGAGTGTTTTGTACTCAGGTAATTTCAAATATTAAATTTAAATGTAAAATAATCACAATTACTTGAATATTAAGTAACAAAATTTTTAAATTATAGGTTTGGTGTGGAATTCCAAACTGTTTACATCATGCAAATACAACTGAAGAGATTATTACTTGTGAAAAAGGACAAGTATGTATACCAACAATAAAAAATGCTTGTTTCACTCCACCATGTCCACCTCGTGGAGAATGTAGATGGAAAGATAATAACACGCACACTTCTATTCTTCCTATAACTGGATGTATGCCTGGTATTGCTAATCCTAGCAATAATTGTGCCAAAATTACATTATTGTTTGAAAAACCGAAAATGCCACAAGTAATAATTTTATTTTTATGATATAAAAATTATATCTTTTTTAATTATTCAAAATTTAGCATATTCTTATTTATGTATAATCTATTAATTTATAGGGAATCACAGTTGAAGATCTGTGTAAACAATTAAGAAAACTTTCTGTACATAAGACTATTTTACTATCCTATTCTATTTTAATTCTTTGTGCTGTTCGTGAAGATGATGATGATGTTATTGAAGTTGCAGTTGTAAGTTTACACTATAGAGATTTAATTCTTTCAATAAGAAACTTCTCAACATTAAAAAATAATAATAATTTTTTTTAATTTAAAGTCTACACCTATGGATCCTTCATTAGAAACCTATGCTGTAGTGAGTGGTGTCGCTAAAAATATGGCAGACATCATTAGTCGAAAAATGTCAAATAGTTCTGCTCTTTCAGGAGTTATTGAAGTCAAAGTTGAGACTTCTATGGTCAGTCCAGAAAACAAAGGTAAATTTTTTTCTTATTGCTTAATTATTTTTATTTTTAATATTTAGAGAAAATTTTAAATAAAATATTAATTTACCTTTTATTTATTATTATTTAAAAAAATTAATGAGTAATAAATTTTTTGTAGGACAAAATTATTTAATATCTGTGCTGGTTTCCTTCATTGCACTTATGTTGTTTATTGTCACTCTTGGAATTGGAATATGGTATTATATGCATCACTGTCGTCAGAAGAAATCACAAACACCAAATCACTCAGTACCGTGTTCTATCAGTAGCAAATTAGATCAATTAGATGCTGAAGGAAAATCAAACAACCAAAATAAAGAAAATATTCGACGGTATAGAAATTCCTTACATACTAATGATAAACTATGCTCTATGGCATCTAATGATTCTACAGAACTAACTGAAATTGACTATGACACAGAGAGAGCTAACATTCCCAGTGGAATATACAAAGCTCAATCTTTAGAAGCTAAGAAAAATACTGCACCAAATAATGCCAACAAAAAAGACTTTGAAAAAGATAATAATTTAAAAGCTCACCAAAGGCAGCTTTCAGATAAAGAAGTGATAGTTTAGTAATTGCAATCATGTTTGCACAAATCTTATTTATTTTAAATGATTTGCACTTTTTGCTATAAGAAGAGTCCTGCAACAGATCTCATTGTTTAATACTACAAGTGTAGTATAAAATGTGTGCAGAATTTTTGTTTGCAGCAAGCATGCAGCATAAAAGGACATACTCCACAGAATCAAGATCAACACAAAATACAGTGTTGTATCAAGGCACAATGAATCATTCCAAGCACATTAATCATTCATTATTTTGCATTTATCCTATATTTTATAAGTCATAACAATTGAAAATCGTCACCATCATACCAAAGTATGTGTTTTGATGAACTTGTAAATAAAAATTGACATGGACATAATTTTTCCAATGCAAAAATCTTGGAAGAAATGAGTAATTTTGGCAATGAACTTAAAATGCTTTTTCTTTCTTTTGTAAATATGTATATATGTTCATTATGTTTCATGTATATTTGATCATTAATTTATGAAAGAATACAAATCAACAATATTTATATTTTTTGTCATACAAAATTTGTGAAAATCAATTCTGTTGCATCTATTTTTGTGTGTTATGCATGAGTGTGTGAATGCAAGTCTGAATGAATCTTTGTCAAAAACAGCCATTTTTCCTAGGCTAAAGGTTGTGAGTTTTTAAGTCATTTTTTTTAATTCCATACAATTTCTATTAAAACAAATGTAACAGAAGGTTAAGTTATTAAATTTCATGAAATTTGATTTACATTTGATATAATGTAATTTTGAAAAATATTTGTGAATTGTTGAATTATTTTGAGATGAAATAATCTTTGTAAATTATCAGATTTATGTAACAAATTGATTCCAATATTTATTTTCATGAATTATGTTCAAGTAATGAATTTTTCTATTGTTTTAATTTTCAAAATCAAAAACAGAAAATCTGTATCAAGTGCAAAATTTAATATAGAGAATTTTCTCTATAGAAGTTATTTCATTATGCTTTTTTTTATATGTGAAAATGTTTTACTAAGTCTCAAAGCTAGATACAAAGTCTGATTTTCTAATTAGAAAATTTTGGCTTTGTAAAAAAATTGTTAGTACAGTATATGCTTTTTGTGTAGTTATTTTTCAATTTGTGACTTTGCCAGAAATAAAGTCTTTTAATATAAGATTTCAGAATTAATAACATTTATCATCTGATTCAGTGATTCTCAATCTTTTCAGTATTAGTTTTTTTTCCTCACAAATTACATCCTTTAAAAGATTATCTACTAAAAAAAATAAAACAATTGTCAGACAATAAAAATATTTATCTTCATTACCAAAGAAGATATAAACAACAATTGATAAAATTTATTATTAGGATTTTATGAAATACAGCTTTAAATATAAGAATTAGCTAGATATATTTAAATTATAACATTAAATTTCAGATATCCTAATATCAAATATCCACATTATTAAAATTATCAAATAAAGTTTTGAATTTACAAATTTAAAGATTTTTGATTAATATATTGCATTATCTAAAATCAGTTGACTACTGGATGATTTATTGTTAAAAAATTGATTTTGTGGAATCAATTATTTTAACAGCTTTTTAAATGAATGAACAACATTTATTAGTAATGTTGCATATGTATAGAAAATCTATGACTTATGTAATGAATTGTCCAGTGAAACAATATGTAATTCAAGAGTGCACACTGTACAATATTAGTGTATCACATAGAAATATTATTAAAAATAGTTATATTAATGAATAAGCACAAGTCATCCATATGATGAAGTTTCTTACCATCTTGGAGGATCCAGATTCAGTTGAGTCCCACATATCCAATTTTTCAGGAGGCCTTGCTTGTTAACTAAAACTAATCTAATAAGCACATAAAACACACATACATATATGAGCATTTTTTCCTATCATTGTCATTTATCTGTTATAACTTTATCCCCTTCAATATATTTTTCTTATAAGTCAGGGAATTTCTATATGTGGATTGTCTATATTTAAAAATAGGATGCTTTATTATTCTATAATTCAAAACATTTCCAAATAACTAAAATGACAAAATATCACAGCTTATTTCATATTTAAAGGTTTGCAAAATAATAGCATGTTAAGCAGGAATAAACAATATTTATTAATTAATAAATTATTTTAATTTACATGTTCTTGCTTAGAATTCTGTTATTTATAAACTTTTAAATAGCTTAAAAAGTGCATCACACACAAATATATAGGTGCTTCTCTAGTTACAAACATAATTCATAAGTAAGTTTTGTTTATAAATCAGATTGTTTGTAACTCAGATACTGCTGTTATTTTTATTCCAAAATTACTGAAATAACTTTATATATTTTAGTTTGTAATATATTTCACAATTGGATCAATTAAGTTTCTTATTTCACAGATTTGAATAAAAAGTTCCAAATATGGTGTTTTTTTGGTGTAGTTGCCACCATCTTGAAATACTGCTGTAATATGTTAACTGTGTCATTTTACATTATATTGCTTGCTAGAGCACTCTGCTATCATATTGTTTAAAAATAGAGTTTTTGAAAATTTGGAGATGAAATTTCATATTTGTAAATACAAATGTTTGTAACTAGAGCACCACCTATATACTGTATATATATATATATAATACAATAATATCTCAACTTATGTAAATTTGGAGGTACATAACTTCTCATCCTGCCTCTCAACCACTCATTTCACAATATGTACACGCATAGTGCATATCATATATATATATATATATGCACTATTTCATTTGCTGATTAAAAGTTTTAATTACAACTACATATTATAAACGTTTATAATTTGTTGTTTTCTTGGTAATAAAGAGCTAGTTAAGAATGTGATACATATGTACCTGAAATTAGATTTGGGAATCTGTAGGCACCCCAACTTACATTATGCTTCCTGGTCCCACTTATTACATAACTTCAGGGTATTACTGTAGTCAGTTTTCTAATCAGTCAATACATAATTTATGAGAGATTAATAGCAGAAGAGTATTGGACTGTATACTGATAAATATAATGAAGATATTGTGAAATTTTTAAGATCTCTCTATGAAGGTTCTGCAGAAAGTTTAAAATTCACTAATAGTATTAATAGCATTTCTTTTAGTACTCTTTTAGATTAAAAAACAATACTAGGATAGATATAGACAATAAATGATAAATACTGTAATGCAGAAATGGATGATATATATACCAAAATGTACTTGTGTAGTATTGTGGAATATAGTATATAGTATCCCATTACAAGCAATCCTTGAGTTATGAACATTGGAGTTACAAACATTTGTACTTAAACATGAAATTTAATTTTCAAATTTTAAAAACTCTTCAAGAATTTTAGATATTATAACAACAGAATATTCTAGCAACTGATATAATGCAAAAATATAATTAACATATGACAGTATTTCAAGATTGAAGAGTTTACATCAAAAAACCTTCACTTTATAATTGGAATTTTTAATTCATATCTATAAAATAAGAAACTTCTAACAATCCAAAATATAGTATATAAAATTATTTCAATACTTCTGGAGGCCAAATAATAATAAGCTTTGTTCATAACTGAAGATATTATTATGTATGAATTAAATTTGTAACTTAATTCATACATAATAATATGGACTGTATACTGATAAATATAATGAAGATATTGCTCTTAGTAGCATCTGAGAAGTTCTCTGTTTACCAGTTCCTGAGTTAAGCTTTTCAAATATGAAGTATCAGAAATAAAGGCATTAATTGCAATAATTAAATGCTAAACATTAATGAAAAGCATTTCAAATCATTTATATAGCTATAAACTATATAATATAACTGGGTCTGAAGCAACTCCTCTTGTTATCATGAAATCAAAATGAGAGCAGAACTTCTATTCCCAGTTTCTGCCTAAGGCATCTGTATAAAAGCTCTATTATTTATCTTTTAATAATAAAAGAATTTTTATTTTTCATTAATATTTATATGATAAATTTATTATTATAATTTTAGATTTTAAAGGCTATATTTTCATTTCTTTAGATAAATCATTTAATCATAAACTATTGATTTTGTTGGACTTTAATTTTATTGTGGTCAAATTTCATTGATGAGAATGGAACCCTGTTTTAACATTATGTCTATGGATAATTGATTGATTTATGAGTGACTTTATGAACAATTTTCAGATCCAAATA
This sequence comes from Androctonus mauritanicus, assembly GCA_011317285.2. NCBI lineage: Eukaryota > Metazoa > Arthropoda > Arachnida > Scorpiones > Buthidae > Androctonus > Androctonus mauritanicus. The sequence continues at coordinate 3,660 of WUQG02125678.1, read as the reverse complement.
AGTCAGGAATTATTGGTATTAGAATATTTAAAAAAAAATTTTTAAAAAATATAAGTTTTAATTGGGGAATCTTTCTATAGCTAATATATTAATGGTGAATAAATATTATTCTTTATAATTAAAAAAACATATCACATACAAGCTAACAATAAAATATGAATAAAAATGATCTGATATGAAAATAATAAAATGTAAATTTATTACATTCATTTTCACAAGTTTATAGCAAAAATAATGAAAAATTATTTTTTTAATACCACATCCCAGTCATTATCTGATTATTAAGTGACAGGATCATTTCAGGAGAAATTGCAATTTGTTGATATTCATAATAGAACCATCAAGACTGCAGAGAATAGGGAACAATGAGCTAATCCAGATATCTTTGATTCTGGGTCCTATATCAGAAAATTTATTCCAGATCACCAAAAAGAAAAAGAATTTTCACATGGTCATTGGGTTAATAATAATTTAAGCACAATATACCTTTCTCTCTTATGCTGTTTTTCAACAGAAAGTTACTATATGGCAGAGCCCCATTCACTATGGGCTTCCTACACCCGTTATGGTTTAACCATCCAATGACGGATGGAGTTCAACAGACCAGATCCAAATCTTGAAAAAATCTAAGTGTGCCTATTTGTGATTATAAAGTCTGATTAGATGCAAATAATACTGCCATTAAATTTATTAGTATTTATCATCCTTTATCTGACTGAGGAAAATTAAATTCTTTAAGGCCTAGTTTTATAATATGTTAATTGTAAACGTAACTATTGGAAACTTTAGTGAGTCGTCATAAAATTGGGCTAAAGAAAATCATTATAATGAAACTGTTATATGTTAAAAAGTGCACATAATCTGAAAGCAAATTTTTAACTGAAAAACAATTTAATAGATGCACAACTTTCCTCAAACTGTCATAAAAAAATGTATTCTATTTTCTATACTTTAATGTGTCAGACCTTTATAAAAACTCTCTTTTCAAAAATAAACTGAATGCTTTATATTGAAAATAGAAATATCCATACTGGTATTTTCATAAATAATTATTTGTCAGTTAAAAAAAGAATCACTCTTACATTGGACAACTGATAAGTGGTGAAAGTGCAATAGTATGTTTTCATTAGATAGGTGATGTACTCTCATAAGTTCTATCCAATGGTGGAATTCAAATAATTTAACAAATAGTTTGCCACCCTAATGACTGTTTTAAAGTATATATATAAACCAGTTCACTACCTCTTTATATGTTTGTTTACTGTTAATAACAAATGCAAGGGAATAAAAATGTTATATTTCATCAAAGATATAATGATTTTTATGAAATGAATAAATAAATATTACAAGCATATTTCTGTCTAATTTTTCTCACCTATGGATGGAATGAGCATTACTATGGGTGCTTAAAATATACTGTTGCACAGATAAGCATTAAAAAAGAGTAAGGAATGTAAATTTGTGATTTCCACATTGGTGACTGCCCAGGTGCCACCTTTAGAGAGCTCTGATTAAAATGCCATTTTAACACCTGATTTTTGTTGAATTCTGCAAACAGGTTATCTTTTCAGGCAAACCTGTGTGAATTGGCTGAATCCCATCATTGATTCCCATCCCATTTTCTCAAAATATCAATACCTTTGTCTCATTCTTTAAGTGCAAATGTTTTCATTAAATCCTTTTGAATACTTCCTTACATTGTTAGCCATTGTAAAAAAAAAATGCACAGTTTTTAATGTTTTATTTTCAAATATTTTCTTTTTCTAAATAATGGTTAAATAAAAATTCAAACTTTATTTGAAAAGCTCTTAGGTTGTCAAACCACTCCACAGTTGCATTGCAATTGGACTTTACTTACAACATTAATACCTGATAAATTATCACTAACTCTCTCTCTCTACAAATATTTTTCTTTCTATATCAGCAATTTAAAATTTGCTGATATAGACAGAACTATTGAATTGTATGCTATCTCTTAGCATTCAATTCAATACTTAACAACAAAATATAAAATATTAGCAGAGAGATTAACACAGAATTAACAAATAAAGCTTCTAATCAGAACAAATGTTCTAAAATTCAAAATTATAGTTTGCATTCTAACATAGAATAATCTGATTAGTGACTAATTTACTCTCTCAGCCTTACATGAATTTTACAAAAAAATATGCTAATACGAATATAAGAAATATAAAAAAAAGGTACTTATGTATAAATGCATATTTAAAATGATGTTGATTACATGCTTTTCTGCATAGAATTATATCCATATTTTTGGGATATTATCTGCATGGTACTCATATTTTTAAAGTGGTAGCTTTTTACTATTTTGATTCCTTTAGTAGGTCATCCTTAAAGTTTTTATAAAAATCTCATTATCCAAGCATCACTCCAGTTAATAATCAAGGCTGTATTCATAAACACACACTTATCATTCCTGTGTTCAGTTATCCTTAAGATTTCTTTTTGTTACCCTAAAATACTCCTACTAGTTTAAGTCCCTATCTCCCTATTGAATAACAGTATTGTATATACATCTATATTTAAGATATTTATACATACATACATATATATACAGTATATATAAAAAAGAGAGAGAGAGAAATCTATTCTCATTTTTCTGAATATGGTGGGATAGCTTTTAATATGCTATTTTCACTTTCACTTTGTTCATTCTATCCAATTTTTTTTATTGGAAATGAATTTTTTTCCAAAAATCTTTTACTATATTAAATATTTTTGATTCTATTAATATATCTAAAATAAAATATTAGCTTAGGAATTATTTTTAGTTCTTAAAGAATTCCCAATAATTTTAATATAAGATTTAGAAATTCTGATTGGTATAATTGTTTTATTGAAAAAAAATAAAAATTTCTTAACACATAAATTTAAAGAAAACTACTTAATAGAACCTTTAATTTATCATTAATTTAAAATTACCAAAAAATAGCATTATGGATTTAGCTAATTATCATTATTTCATTTCATTCTAAATTTTACAATTTAAAATGGCAAAAAATAAAACGACATATTAATAAATGAGCAGCTATAAATTACAACATGCTATTTTGAATTCTTTTTGAGTCCTCTCTCACCATTTTTTTTGTCACATTAAGCTTAAACTTCCTGACCATGTCATCACAAATTTGAAGACCCATCCTTTCCATTTAAAAATTTCCCTGATTTTAAATAAAGAAAAAAAAAATGCACAAAATAATAGAAAATAGGAATTGCTTTTACATTGGTACTTCATTACACACATTTAATTTCTGAATAAACCTTCAAACTGGATATAACCAACTAGATACAGTACAAGAAATTTTGATTTACAATGGAATTTGATTCCAAAAACTTCAAACTCTGTTGTCATAATTCAGAAATACCTAAAATTTATGGATTTCTCACTATTAATGTTTACTAGGACACATTATCTTAATAAACAATGAAAATAAAATTATAAGAATTAGACACAAAACAGGATGCTTTCCATATATCAGAATATTGGGTCAGGGAATCAAATTCAAATCAATTGCATTGACCAATAGAAGAATTTATTCTGCTCCTTATTATACTGCAAACTCAATGGCAATAAATTGACTGAATAAACTTAGCACTTCTTGCAGTAAAAATCAACACACCAGTTTATTTAAACATACA
>WUQG02125567.1:0-24686 GCA_011317285.2 Androctonus mauritanicus | reverse complement strand
AATGATACAAAATTTTTTTTATGCAAGTATCTGGTGAACAGTAAGCTGAATGGGACCAGTACAAGTATCTGGTGAAGCTCTTGGTCCCCATTCAGCTTGATTCCCGGGGCGAACCGCCCCCTCACCCCCCTCTGGGTACGCCATTGCGTTATGAACACCATGATAATTCACGTTATTGTGATGTTCATTACAATACATCACAATAATGTACATTATCCATTTATGTATGTTATGAAGTCTAGTAATGTACATTATCCGTTTATGTATGTTATGAAGTTCAGTAATGTAGCCTACATTATCCGTTTATTTGTTATGAAGCAGAATAATGTACATTATCTGTTTATTTGTTATGAAGAAGAATAATGTACATTATCTGTTTATTTGTTATGAAACAGAATAATCTTCATTATTGTATTTCTTAATATACATAAACGAAACAGATCTTCAGCTGTCAGTTGTAAAATAATAGAACAAGCCACGAACAGTTTTCTTTATCACGTAAACTGATCAATAAAAATATCAATTTTCTTCAAACTTTCAAGCATTAATAAGTTATCTCTTCATACAATGTATTATATGTGGGCAACATATATATTATTTAGGAAGGATAAAATACGAAAACACTTTGCTTTTAAGTTATAAAACGTCTGCTATTACATATACAAACATTTAACAAACTCAATTTTAATTCGAACTCGAAATTAAAAATTATACAAAAGCTCAGTTTTTAAAATACTCATTCCATGATATAAAATTAAAATAATAATTTTTTTTTAATCATTTGAACTGTCAAATATACTTCGTGCTTCTGAAGCCAATTTTCTATGCTTCTGAGTCATATATAATGTGACTCAGAAGCTGAGAAAATTGCACCTGTACTTTTTTATTATTCATTATGTGATTATAAATATTTTATCGTTATTATTATTATTATTTTTTTTTTTAATTTTCTCTTTTCTTTTCTTATATAACGTTATTGGAACGGAAGAGCAATATTATATTGTACTCATACACTTTTATTGAGCATTAACTTCATTACTTATGGATCTTTATTATATATCACTAGTTTACTTGCGTAATCGGTTTATTAATGGGAAAAATCTATAATATGATGTCATAATGACATTTATAATCGTTATATAGCATTTCCCGGATGATATATATATTGATAAATCTTAGATTAGTCGTTTTTAGCCTATTTTCAGAATGATAGTATGTCTTATGAGTTAATCACATTAATCTGTCAGTTTGTGCGTCTTCCAATAATAAATTAATTGATATATTTTCGTGGAATTTAATTATATTTCGCTATTAAAAGTAATCTCAGTTCGATCATTTAAAAATGGCGGATGTTTATTAAACTTCTGAGATACTCTCAGTTAATATAAGCTTCATTATTTATTGGATTTTTATGAAATTTTGACAGAATGGTCAAATCGTTTGAGATGGTTTCAATAACACATCAATTAACTCTTTATCTTCGATTATTTAAAAATTGCGGACGTCCAAAAGTAGAAAGTTTTTCTTTAATAACTCTTAAACTACTCGATCGAATTTTATATAATTTTGCATAGTGATCAATTTATTACAGGCAAATTTAAATTAAGATCGAACAGTCGTCTAGAGTTATCTGTTTAATAAATAATGGACGTTTAATTTTCTGAGAAATCAGTGTAATAAATATGGGATTACTTAACATATTTTTTTGTATGACATTCATATATAGGTTACGAAATCGAAGGTGATTTTGATGATTACATATTTTAAACCATCATCGTTGATCATTCCCAAATAAAATACATGTTCGGAAAATTAATTCCTTCCAGAACTGTTCGTTTTTAATACAAAATTTAACGTTTGAACAGCAGAACGAATACATAGTATTGAAGATATTAAGAAAAACTGTATAGATTGAACATAAACCTTATTGTAAAGTTGAAATTTCACATATTTTGAACAAATGTGACATACTTGGATAAACATAGAAAACTTTTAAAGAGAGGCACTTACTCGATATGCATCAATATATTTATTAATTCCGAAACGATAAGAATATGCATGCTTTATATCATTCTTCACACACTATTTTTCCTATTCATAAGTAGAATTTAATTACCAAAATTATGAGTTCGGTTCAGCGTAGTTTGTTAAATAAAAATCAATTCTTGGCAGAATATGAGACTTGGATTTTTTAATCAGATTTAAAAAGTTATAATAAGTTATATTTTTTTCTATTAAACATTAATCAATTCATGGAACGTCTGTCTGGCTTAAAAAATAATTCATGTTTTATTCATTTCTTTCGAATAAAATAAAATAAACAATTTTTTGTTTAATAATAAATAAAAATATATATATATATATATATATATTTTTTTTCTTAATTAACGTTTTTGTTTTAAAAATAAAACAGGAATATTAAATATGTGCATTTATGTTATGAAGTAAGCAATTTTTCATCCTGCAAGTTTTATTTATCACATATACTGTTAATATTTAATTAATTATATTGAGCCTGGTTCAGTTAGCATTATTTTTAATAATTCATTAATTCACTGTGAATAAGGAATATTTATTATGTATTAATGAATGAAGTAGCAGTAAACAATGAATCGTTCTTCTTGATCACGTGACGCGAAAATCGATTATATTTACTATTCGAACGCATTTTAATTGTTTACTCTGCCATATGATCTAAATGACTCGTGACATTTAAAATGAAACAAATATATTCTTACGCTTACATATGTAATTTTTAAACGGAAAATTATTATTTTTAAGATAAATTATGAATAAAATTTAACATAAAAGAAGGTTTTTTTTTTTTTTTTTTTAATGTTAAAGCACGTTAATGATCTTTAAAAAGTTGAAAAAATAACTCGAGGTGAAATAAAATTTTTTCGCAAAAATTTGATGCGAACAGTTTTTGTTATTTTGAGTGGAATAATTTTCTCATACGTGAAACTTTTTTTAACATATGAAACTGGCGATCCCGACAACCAGAGAGTTTTATCTGAATTTTTCTCTAAAGAAATTTTTCGTTGAAAGATTAGAAAGTCGAAAATGTTTGCAAATTCGTAAATGTTTCGGTTAAAATAGTTTTAATTTTCAGAAATTTAGTAGAAATTTCACAAAATGGAATTTCTGACTCTTAGCTACTCGAAATTTTTATTAAAACCGTCACAAAATATATATAATTTTTGTTTCTGTATTAAAAATGATGATAGTTCTGTATTAACTGGAATAATTTTCTAATTTAATTTTTTTTGTTTTAGTTTTATCCGTCAATATGTATGTTCGCATAATGTTTCGAGAATAAAACATTTCAGGACTCTCATATTTTATTATATACTTCTTTTCTATTCATAGTTACCTAGATAAGAAGTTTATGGTTTCTAAGTAATTTCCGTTTGAATATTGTCAACGATATAAAATTATTAAAAAGTTCTTATCTTTGAAACTATTTGCAGTACATGAATAACATTATGTACATTTGAGAAATTGTTCCTTTTTTTTGCAAAAATAGACATAATATTACAATAATGACAAAGTTTGTATCGAGCTAGAAATGTTGTGTACATTTACTAAAATGTTTCCCCCTCAATATATTTTATTTTTATTGAAATATCTGATAAATTTTAATAAAAAATATTATATAATTAAGAATGAACTATATAATATGATGCAATTATCTAATTTTCTATATATATAAGGATAAAACAGATCATTAGAGATGGGTAAAACGGATGATTGTTATGAATGAAAAAATTAATTGTATATTTACAATCTGGATGTTTGCATAGAATTTAGATATTCTTAGTTAACTATGTATCATGATATTTATTAATTTGAAACTCAAAATAATAGTATAAAAGTTGTTTATTGAATAAAATGCTTGATCAGTTTTCGACCTAATCAAAAAAAAAAAAAAAATTAAACTGCAAATTATTAATTATTAAATGTTTGGAAGGGGAAGTGGCAGAATAAATTATTATTATTAACTTATTTTATGTTTAAAAAATTAACTTATTCTAAAAATTTGTGCATATAAATATACATGTATAACTCGATAAATAAAAAGTCAAGGACACGAATCAATAATGATTACTATCATTAATAAATAATTCAAAGTCGCTATCTGCACAGAATCTTTAAGAACGATTTAAAAACTTTGCAGGTAATCCAAAATAAACTGATGATTGTGCAGAAAATGTTAAAAAATAATAATAATAATAATTTGTTTTAGTTGATTTTATCATATGGAATGTATGCAAACAACTTCTGGCATCGTACAATCAATATAATAATTTTGATTTAAAAAAAAAAAAAAAACATATACGTGTATAAAAGAGATTTTATGATTTTAATGTTATTCTACTGTCAGAATATTTACAACATTTAAATATAAAATTATAAAAAGGATGTAATAAACAGTGATTTACATCGGCGAAGAGAAAATTCGCTTATGAAAAAAGGAATTTATCAATCGAGATTCGGTTTAAATTCAATTATTGTCAGAACCGAACGAGTTTTATTCGCGAAAATAAGACTATAATAATCCAATTCAGACTGTCTTAATCATAATTCTAGAGAATGTTTTTAATAAATTTATCTCCTTATTAAAATATAATGATAGCTTCGATGAAGAAAAGCAGATAAATATTTTATAAAGGTTTCGAGATATCCATACTAAAGTCGCTATTCAAATATTCATTAGTTTTTGTACCATTTCCGAAAGAGTTATATTCGATTCTCGAATCAATTATGCTTTTATGTTACGATGTTATACGTAAAAACGGTTAAAAGAATCGAAAATCGTGCAGTTAAAATAATATTTAACGAGATATTTTTAGTACTTCAGGCAGAATAAGAAAGAAAATATTTGAAATTTGAATTTTACGAGTATTTTTTTTATTTTATGTTATTTTTTGCATTATGGAAGATGTAGAAATATTAGACACGTTCGACTTAGAAACTTTTTAAAGATGTAATAAAGTTACGCGACGTTTTCTATTCGCAGATACTTCTTGAAATATGATGATCAACTTAGACAGGTATCCTCCATCTTGATGTGATAATAGAAAGAAACGTCTAAAGTATTTAAAGTCGAAAAATCCATAATTACTCAGTCGTGTGATAAATTCTGAATAGGAAATACTGTTATGACAATCGTGACCCGACTGACTGATGATTATAAATTACCGAAACTTTTGCTAGGTAGTCGAAACGTGAAAGGTTGACGTACTGAAAAGTGTATATAGCATATAGAGAGAGAGATTAAGTATCAGCGGGGTGGCCAAGTCGCAGACTGTGACCGAGTAAGAAAAAAAAAAAAAACGAAAATTTGGCTTTCAGGTTAGGCAGTGGGCCAACGTAACCGACATGATTAAATTTACCATAAGTTGGCACGTCTGCAAACCGCTAAAAGTGTTGCAAAATTATCGTTATAAAATAATGATTTTTTTTTTAACATTGCAAAGTCACCATTCTGTTTATTTGCGTATCTGTATGTTCCACTAAAAACACTTTTGGATTAATTAATAGATTTTCATCATATTCGCAATTTAACTCTGTAGCTCAGTGTCAACATTTAAAAATGGCTGACATTCAAACTTCTGAGATACCTGCTTAATATATCTTTAATTAATTATTAGATTTGTATGATATTTAGCAGGCGTGTTAGGTCATTAGAGATGATCTCAACGACGCATTAATTAATCATTTACTTTTAACCACTTAAAAATGACGAACGTTCAAAGTTCGGATGTTTTTCCTTAATAACTTCTGAAATATTTGATTAACTTTTATAAAAGTCAGATTTGAAGTAAGATTAATTAACTCTGTAGATTACTCATCAATTAAAAAAAAAATGGCTGATATTCAATCTTCTTAGATGTCTCCATAATAACTATAGAACTATTTGATAGATTTTTATGACGTTAAACATATAGATTATGCCATTAAAGATGATTGCAGTGACAAAAATTTTAATGCCCTATCTTTAATCATTCCAAAATAAAGGACACGTTCGGAAAAATAGGCGATTAATTCGTTTCAAAACTCCTTTTACAGCTATACTACGTTTATGATTGCGACTCGAATATATTAACAACATTAAAGTATTTTTATCTCAAAACTATCGAATGTTTATATATATATACACGCATTTACACAATTAAATTATACAAACAACGAGTAAATTCTATATTTAAAATATTTATTGCAACTAAACATTACTCGCTACTCAACAAAAATTAAAATTTTATCTGATTAATTAAACTTTCGATGTGTGTGAGTGTATACGTATATAAAAGGTATTAATATTCATTTTGAAAGATTTATCAGTGGAAAATGATCTAAAATATTAAATGAAATTACCAGGGAATATTATTAAATGCATATTTAATTATAGTTACTATTTATTAAATGGAGGCTATTTGTTAAATGCAACATTGTCAACAAAACATTCGTCCGTGTAAGAATATGTAGCTGCTAGGATAAATTGCAAATTATAATGGATAGTTATAAAGTATATTTGCAAATTCTCAGCATTTAATGAGTCATAAATTAATATGATGAATTTCCTCTAAAATCTTTTATGCGAAACTAATCCAGTTATATAGGATTACTTGGTAATTTATCCCAAAACAATCTTTACTAATGTAAATTGCACGCAATGTAACAGTTGATAGAAAACGAGTAAAGTTTTGTAAAATTTTTAAATGTAAATAAAAATTTTACCGTTGGTAAGTAACGTTATAGATTATCATTATATTCTCTGGCTATTCTCAGTAATAAATTTCTAACTGATTAATATGTTTTCGTAAAACTTTCTGGTGATATTCTGCCATCTTAAGATGCTGCCAATAACTTAATTAAAAAGTTCTTTACCTTCGCTGTTTTAAAAATGGTGAACATTCAAACTTCCGAGAAAATGTAGCCTGATTTATTTATTGTATTTTTATGAAATTCGGCAGGATAATTATCATATTAAAGATGACGACGCATCGATTAAATGCTTATCTTCAGTTGTTCAAAAATGGTGGACGTTCGAAAATTCAAAAGTTTCTCTCTAATAACTTTTGATCTTTTGATCGAATTTTATAAAATTTAGCATGAAGGTCAGCTTATTAAAATAAAATTTGTAATGAGATTATTAAAATGTGTAGATTCGTATATTTAAAAATGGCGGTCGTTCAATGTCTCGAAGTTTTCCTGCAGTAATTGTGGAATTATTTGATGAATTTTTTGACAGACATAGATGTTAAGCCACTGAAGGTGATTTTAATGCAATCATTAAAATCACCTTCAGTGGCTAACAATGGCCTAAAATTTGAATGCATTGTAATTGAAGTGTAGCAAAATAACCAGACTGATACAAAAATACATTTAAAATTTTTTAAAAGAATTGTGATGTCATTCATGTTATATATTATTTGATTTTTAAACTTTGAGTGGCCGCAATCTTGAAATGATACCACATAGAAATCTCAAAATTGATAGGAATATATCTTGTTTAATACAGAACGATTGTATAAAATCTGAATACTGTGCAACGTTTGATTCTCGATTTATTTCTCGAAGACGGATAGACGAACTTCCAGAAAATACAATTTTTAAATCAATTTTTTTCGTAAAAATTGGCTTTATTCGCTAACAATCTCTTACCAAATTGGTATTAGGAGAAGCGATATATATATATATATAGCTAAATTTATCAGTATAAAGTATATAGTCTCATAAATATTCAATAGCACTATTCAATATTAAAAACTCGAAGGAAAAAAAAAAATAACTTCTTTCAGATTATGCATCCTAGACACGGAATGGAAGGTTTCAAAATTAAATATTTTTTGATGATTTATACTTTCCAAACTTTCGATCTTTCAATATACTGTATACACATATATATGTTAAACATGACTTATTTTGCAACATCGAATAACGAAAAAGTTTCAGCGATGTTTAAACACATTTCTTACTACTGTTATTATTTATTTTCTTCCACTTTCAAAAGAAGCGAAAGAGTGACGAGAATAATAATAAAAATAATCATCATAATAACAATTTTAAAATCAAAATTCGAATTGTGCAAAGACAAATTGAATTCGTAGGAAAATGAAAATAAAAAATAATAATAATAATAATATATAAAAAAAATATTCTTGTTTTATTTTAAACAAATAAAAATAAACTTCTTGGTATTGAAATGAAACGACAATTCTCTACATTCATAGAATATTTATGAGAATTTCAACCTGGACAGAATTTCCGTTCAGATGAAAGATCTCACTTATGTTCTTGTATTCAATGAATATTAAAATACCTACTTGTTTCTGTTACAAAGATATATGAGTATAGTTATTCCGGCGATCAATGATTTGAACTTTTATATAAAACGTACTATCTGTAATTGTGTGCCGCCATTCTTACAGAATTCAACGAATAATAATAATAATAATTTAAAAATCTCTTAAGAATAAATTATTGAGTATCCATTAAGTTTAATCCGTTCAGGTCTATTAGAGAAGAGTTAATTAGCCATAAAAGTAAAGCATCGTGCATTACTTAATTTCGAACGAAGGAGGCTATTCTTGTAGTTAGTGTACAGGTACAAAACTAGAATTGTTGCGTGAATCCAATGAAATATTGTAATATTTATGCAATTTAAAAAGAAGTATTAAAAATTGAATATGCCACATGTTACAGATGCAAATTATCTCATTTTTAATGCATGTAAGGGTAAAACGAATCATTAGCTACGAGGTAAAACAGATCGCTGCTTTAAGACCAATAAAATTATAATATCAAGTTTAAATAAAAAATAATGATTCCTGAAGCTTAAAATGAAAGGTATAATTATATATGACTACGTTATAACACAAAATTCAAATTTATTTATACGATTTTAATGTATTAAGCAATTTCTTTCTTACAAAAAATAATTATTTAACTTTAAACTTCATCATTCCCAAAGCAATTTTATTCTTTTCTTGGAGAGTTTTCTTCTTCATTTGACTTTCATTTAACCTGAATTCTTTCAGCTCAAAAATACTGTAAATTAGATACGAAAAATACTGTTGCATTGTCAACTAAGAATCTGAACAAAGGTGTTTTCTTTCTTTTAACCTTTAACCATCCTCTCCATTATCGATTCAGGTTACAAGATAGCGTATTTGAACAGTTAATGATCGAATTTTATTTATCCACATTTCTGATAGAATATTTAGAATATAAATAAATAAATAAATATATATATATATATTTATTTACTCACAACTTCTCTGATAACATTCCTATTTAAGCAATAGAATCATGTTATTTTTTAACCTCTTGTGTAATGATCAATCGAGTAAAAATAATAACGATCCGCTTCGTAAACTACACTACCGTAACGTAAGTTTATATCCATTTTTATCAAGAATCTCTTTTGCATCAGAACATCAAAAATATTATTAGTATTATTTTTTTTTTAAGTGCAATATATTAGGAAATTAAACATATACATAACGTGAGGCATTTTCTAAATTTCTTTCTCGAAAATAACAGAACAACATATAAATTATGCATGATAATTCTTTCTGTGCAACATCTCTCTTTTTTCCCCGGACATAAAATTCATAAGGAATTGCATTTATGATAAGAAAAGTAATAAAAATAGCATTAAGATTATTTTTTTTAATAAATTATACAAACATTTACCATTGAATAAGTACATTACAAGAACGAATAAAATAAGAATACAAGAACCAAATTCTTAAAGGTAATCTAGACAATTAAATATTTAAAAGTCAAGTTTTAAATCTAAATCTTATATATATATATCCAAAGTTTTATAAAATTGTTTTGGCATTATAAATCTCTATAAATATAAAAACAAACCGCAATACAATTGCAACTTTTGGCACTCTATCTTAATAAAAGTCTTGGCATTATTATTAAGCATTGAAATAAATTTATACAATTTTTATTAATTTAAAAATTAATAATATATCTCGTGTATAACTAAGAAAATAATGTTATTTAATGGTACGGAAGCGTTAAATTAAATTTAACGATAAATATGCGATACTGTACTAGGAATATCCGTTTACCAGAATTATGCATTTATATAATCGCGATTAAAATTAAAAAAAAAAAAGAATAATAAAAATAAAAATAACAGAATTCTGTATTTTGTAAATATTATTTTCGTTCTATAAATATAAACAGTATTTATCGATTAAAATTCAAGAAATTTTTAAAAAAATCTTTCACGTATTACAAGTAATGTAGTGGTTTCAAACTGAATGTTTAATTTCGGTAAATTAAGCATATGAATTTATAATTGATTGTTAACAATAGAGGAACATTTCAGGTGTGTCAACTGAATATAAATGAAGTATAATTTTCTGTTCAATTGTTTTGAAAATTACTGATGTATGATGAAATCGAATTTTTAGTATCGTTTGAAAACTAACCATTGTCGTTCATGTTTGGATTATGTCGTCATGTTTATTAAACATAAACAAACTGTTGTCTAGTATCTGCATAAACTTTTTTATCACTAGCTAAAACACCTCTAAGAGTATAATTTTATTTTATTTTATTTTTATTTTTTTGTATGTCTTTGATTCTATGCTTAAAAATAAGCAGAAATTTTATCGATGGTAAGTAATTTTTCTGATCAATTTATATAATGTTTCACGTCCGATAAATACTTTCAAATGTGTAGAATTTTAAGTATTCCAAACGATTGCCATTTTGTAACGAGATCACCAAGAAACTTCAGAATTTGTACTTGTATAGCGAGCATAAAATATAAATATTGCTTCAAATCTGAACTCTCTGCGTTGTTTATCTTTTAAGATATTTTGAGACTAATCTCTCAAACATGCCAATGGAAAAATAATTATATGAGCGTATTATCTTAAAATATATATAAAATCCTTTAAATGACCATAATAATATTCACATGCAACGAACAGTTTCAGAGATATCGACATTTTAATGTTCTGAACATCCGCCATCTTATAACGAGATCACATATCATCCTCATAATTAATAGACATAATTTTGATAATAAGGCATGATATACTAATATTTAATTAAATGTATATTTCTCGAAATATCTTGATGACAGACCGCCAGACGTATCGAATACATTTAGACCAGTTTTGCTTAAATATGTATGTATATTTAAGCAAAATTAAAACGCGAAAAAAGGTAATTCCTAACTAGATAATTAGCTTATCTATCATCTTTCGAAATTTTGTTGAAATTATCTCGATTTTATTTTATTTTTTCTTTAAATCAATAATCGCAGGAGAACATTTTCTCCTCCATTTCCAAATATTGACATCACTGCCAAATCCAATTTCAAATAAAACTTTTCGTGTACATCATAATTTTTTTTTATTATTATTTTTATTTTTTATCCAATTAATTTTAAAGTCTTGATAAGCAAACGATACTTCGATTCATTTTCAATCTGTAGTTATAGAGAGCGAATATTTCCAATTATTCATATACATAATAATGATGTCAAAATAATTTTTTTTAAAAGTTTCTTTTAAAAAAACAGAAAAAAAAAATGATGCAGAATATAAGCATAAGTTCACATTATTAACATGAAAAAGATGATGCAGAATAAAAGTACAAGTTAACAGCATTAACGAGAAAAGATGATGCAGAATATAAGCATAAGTTCATAGCATTAATGAGAAAAGATGATGAAGAATATAAGTTAACAACATTAACGAGATAAATTAATCAGGAAAATTTACAAATGCATTTTACAATATTTTCACATTCTTCGGTTACTCGTTAAGATTTTAATATGTTTCATTTTGATTATCTTTCCCAGGAAAACTCTTAAAATTTTAATTTCCACAAAATAAAAGTTTCTAATTTCAAACATGACAGAGTTAAATTAAATATTTAATTATATAAATACTCTACACACGCACACACATGCATATATGTGTAAATTTTAATGCTGTATAATATATATATATATTTAATTTTTAAATTAAAAAAAATTTTTAATTATTATCAACTGTATAAATTTTAATTAAAAAAAAATGGTAAAATAGGTTTCCATTATTTTAATTTTAAATTTAATGAATAATCGACTTGTTATTTTTAAATTACAGAAAAATAACTTTGTTTTTTTAAATGTATTCGGAGATGATTAATCTGTATAGTTGTCTAGACTTTGATAACTTAATAATTAATAAAACAAATAAAATACAATTTTATTTAAATCTTGTAGAATTAAAATTCTGTGCTTTATCACTAAAATGTTTTAAATGTTTTTTAATTCTAATTAATTATGTTTAATTATATTATTTGCGTTAATTGCGACGAAAGTATGAAGGACGTTTGATTAAATTTATTTAATTATTTTTTATATTTTATTAATTTATGAGACGAAAAAAAATTTTTTTCTCTTTTTTAATCATAACTTTTCTTGATACTTTCTGAAAAAATAGATATTTTTTTTTTCTTTTTTTCGAAGAAGAAGATTGAATAACTCATCTTCTCATTTGTCAAATATTGAAAATTTCTGAACGTTTATTGAGTATTTCTATTTCTTCTCTTAGAAATTTTAATTCAGGAGGAAAAAAAAAAATTAAAATATAAAAGAAAAAATTGTTTCCGAATATTAAAATAATAAAAAAAAGATTTACTTTTACGACACGTAAGAAATAAAAATAAATATCGATCTAAATCTAGATTATATTTTATAATAGAAAAATCGATACAAAACATAAGAGAAATATTCATAAAAATACCATATAATTTTATTCAATCTGAAGAAAAAAAATTGTCGAAATATGGAAAAAAATTTGGACAATTGTTAGTTTTTGCGATTTTTTTAATCTATCGCACAAAAATCGCGGATCTGTATGTGAAGGAAAAAAAAAATTATTCGATTAATCGAACATAGTCCAGAAAAATGCTTGATAAATGTTATCGTTCTCAGATGCTTATTAACAGATATTCGTAAGACGTTCGTCGCATATGCCTAGGTGTTAGATGTATTTTGCTTATGGCAAGACACTCATCAATGTCAACAACAGTTGCTTCCGAACAATTCTGGATGATCTTTTAGAAGTAACAACCGAGTTCGCTATCTTCCCAAAACGAAGAAGGTATGCGATTAATCAAAGTCTGTTTATGGACAGGTACTGGGCGGTGGAAGTCTTTTGAACAGAAAGATCATCCGTTTAAGTGTAAAATATGATAGCAGCTTGTCCCATTCGTCTGACTCATTGATTACCTAGTTCTAGTTCTTTGTACCGAACGTTATAAAATATTTTTATTAAAAGAAAATTTCCACTCGAATTTTATCATTTTTTTTTCCTGATTTTCCTAGTTATGGGATACGATACTTCCCCTTAAACTTGAGACGATTGATGCAAATTCCATTTCTTTAAGTAATTCGAAAATATTGTGAACATGTTTTCGTAGTAAATAGAAAAATTGCATAATAATGCATAGAAAAACAGATAAATAAAATAAATTATTCAGTCTGCACAATAGTTAACTAGATTTTCAGTATAATGGATGATGGTAACTGTAAACAACTGAAGCTTGGGGCTGTTAGTTTTCCATATTCTATTCTTCATGCTATTTATTCAAAAATATTTTATCCGAATAAGAATATTCAAGTTTTTTTTTTACGATTTTTTTATGTATATTTTTGCCTACAGCGTGTTGGAATAATAGAGATAATATATACAATATCAAATCGACTCGGAACTACACAAAATTTCTCAAACGATTTTTTTTCTCTTGATAGAAGAACTCTGCACATCCCAAGAGGCCCTAAAAATTGCTTTGTGTGCCCTCTATGGCCTAATCCCTCCTGTGCGTCATCAATTATCATAACCTTAGATTCAGTTTAGAAAATATCGATCATAAACGTCAAAATTTTTTCGTTAAAAAAACGAAAACAAGACGTTTATTCAATCTTTAAAAAAAATAAGAGTAAAGAAACATTATTATTTGGTTATAAATTATTTTAATGGACATTTTTTTTTCTCATAATTGACAGGTAAAGCAATAACATTTAAAATTTAAAGAAAAATTTTATTGTTATTCCGAATTTTTTTTTTCCTTTATTAAAACAGATATTTTCTAAAGATGCAAAAACAGAAAAAATAAATTTAAATTTAAAACCAGTTTAATTTATTAGAAATTAAAAATTTATCTATTTTGTTAGATAAACTTTTAAAAATAAATCAAATTTTATTTTTATTTTTTTCGTCATTAGGACGACCTTCGCGTAAAAAATTAAAAAGAAACGAAGAAAAAAAAACTGTTTTCGGATGTTGCCGTCAGAGGGCACTTTCCGGGTTGGAGTCGTTTGGTCGCCTTTGAGGTTGTGGACGTTCATAACGACCCAGATGTCAGAGCAGTTGTGGCAGATCGCGTTTTGTTTCTCTATCTAATGTCTTAGCCGACCAAATCGTCAATTCGATAAAGAAGGATATAAAGCGCAACGGTGGATGCTCCATTCTACAGCGGAAGGAACGAAATATGAGGTAAGAACTGCCATGCTGTTTTGGCTTTGCTTCCGAAGATATTTTCTACAGGACGTTAGGCCTAACTGATTAATGTGGGATATTTATAAAATTCGGCCACACGTAATTAACGTTTGCATATCCTACAATCGCTGTACGACTACAAAATATATCTTATCGGCAAGGAACGGATATGCAAACGTTCACCAAGCTCTGATTTTTAATCGAACTTTTCTTAAGAGTCGATACTGATTAATGGCATTTATGTATTGGTTATAACGACAATATAATCGGCAACTTAACCGATATCGATTGAGATATATTCTCTCATTGTTTATCACATTTAAAGTGTTACATACTCTTACACTGCCTATTTTTGTATAGGGAACAAAGTCTATTAGTTAGATTATCATTCTGTAGCGGCCAAACAAAAGTAATTTCGAATTAAATTCTGCTACAAAGTGATACTTTACATTGCTAATTTTATACAGCGTTAAAACAATTTACTAAACCTTTGAACAATTTTATGCAATCTTTAATCGTATTATATAGAAAAACAAATAGATACAGAGAATCGCCTTATTGTGCATTATAAAATAAGGAAGAAAAGAAAAAAAAATGCTTAAAAGTATATAACTGTACACCGTTTAAATGTCACGAAGAAACAGCATGTTAAATAAATAAAATCAAACAAACAATACTGAGACGTTCAATTGTAAATGATTTAAACCGAATGTTTTAAAAATAATTCGGGAACTAGTAATCTAAATTATTTGTTCAGTACAGTTGGACAAAAAATTCATATACTTTATATGCCGTATATAGAAAAAGAAAATTGATTAAACAGTTATAAAGCTGAAGCTTTTCTTTTTATCTCATTGGCAAACAGAGTTTGATACAAAGTATAAGAAATTTCTAAAGTTATTCCTTCAGATTTACTTTCCGTTTATCTAGTAGTTGCACTCTCTCTCTCTAGGGATTCGGGCTTGTTTTGCAGACTCTTCGTTATATCGACTGCGCCTGCGTTATTATATCTCTCCCCCTGAGAACGTCTCATACAGTCTCCGTGCAAAGAAAATCCTCTCCCCAACAGAATCGAGAGAGATAAAATTCTTGTAATTTATAAATATCCCATATTCTTATATAAGATCATCGAATATATATACCTTAATTCGTTCTGACTCGACAAAATAAACTTTCTCCACTGGAAAGGGCTCATCTTTATAAATTTTTTTTTTCTATTTTTACTTTTATTTTTTTTTTCCTTTGTAACACGATCTCTGTTGCTTTTATTTTGCCACTGTTTACTTTTCTAAACTTGATATCTTTCCTTCTTTCTTCATCGATCCAATTTGAAGTAGTACTAGACACACATATAAATTTTATTTAATCTAACTCAACTTTGTAAAATTTAATATACTTTTTTTCCTGTTGTCTTTTTTTATTATATAATTGAAGTTTGTTCCCATACAAACTATATATATAGTGCACAATTTATTATCTTCGAACAAAAATAATATAGAACATACATATATTTTTTATATATAAACAAAATATTCACATTCTATGCAATCGCTTTTATTTTCTCATCTGCTTGATTATTATTTATTAAACTTTATCTTTATTAATATTCCAGACAGAGATTCCATGTTTAAAATTTGATAAAAAGTAATTTTTAAATAAATAATATAACCAGAATTTCTTTATATATATTTAAATATATATATACATACGTATATATGGAATTGTTTTGTTCAGTTGACTCGTTGCAAATAAAAGATATATACGTTTCTCGTATCTCAAGAGATCAAAGTTCGGAATAATAGGTTTGTGTTTCTTCCTAGACTTGTATTCGCTCCGAAACCATCAGCTATACGTAATACAAGAAGATGGATTGAACTGTATACTAGCTTTGGAGGTCGTGGGTTTTATGTTACGGTGTCTAACAAAAACCTCGCTACTTCTGATATTGATAAACACGATCACGTAACACTGTAAAAAAGTAACTATTTTCACACCCTCAATAACCTAATTACGACGGTAGCTTTAAACTTAAAAAAAAAAAATTCTTCTCTCATTTTAGAAATTGATCTGGGAAGAAAGAATTAGAGGAGAAAAAACTCATTATTATTATTATTAAGCATAGAGAGGTAGAAAGATTTTACTGTTCTTTTATTTGATTAAATGTCAATGCCATCTCGAATGGATCATAATTATATTAAGTCGGAATATATCCCAAATTACAAACATTAATTTTGTTTTTTCCTCAACTCGATCGGATGTTTTTTGGCAATTGGAACATGTTCTCCAACGAATCTGGAACGTAGCTGACAGTTGATGTATATGCTAAGTATACTCACCGAGGAGAAAAATAGGTTGTAGGTTGTGTTTTTATGTTTTCCACTGTCGGTGCATTGAAAACATGGACACGCAACATCAACATATGTGATATCCTATGCTATACTATTATATAAAAGTAAAAAAAACGTGATGAACTTTACATGTCGTTACAACTTTTTTACGATTGTTACGAATTTTTAATTCTTTCCAAATCATACTGCTAAGGATTAACTTGTTTATTAGAGTGTGATTGATAAATTATGAAATTCCAGAAGCGTAACTTTAAAATTTTTTTTTATTTTACTTTAAAATTTATTGTAGAAGCATAACAAAAGAATGAAATATAATTACGTCAGTAATACTCAAAGGACACTGTTTGGAAAAAGTGCAGAATTTTTATTTTCAATTTTTTTACCGTACCAGAGGACTTTTATAGAATTTTAAACAGTACGGAGGTTTTTCTATACAATAAGATTCTGCTTCTTTATATCAAATAAAACTTAAAAACGAAAAATGAAATACTCTGTACATATTCTAGTTTCTACTACTATTTTTTTTTATTTTTTATTTTTCCCCCTTCGAAAGAGCGGGTGGAAACATTGTTGAAAAATTTAATAAGCCAAAATGAAGACTTCATCTGTTCGTATATAATATAGGAATTTGAATATTATGAATATTTTTTTCTAACAACAAAAATAATCTTGATAGAAAAAAATAAAGTTTATGAATAATTGAAAAGCAAAACCAGCAAAAGATATTCCCCTAGAAAATTCTGTTTACGAATTTTTTTTTTCTTTGATCTCAATACATCATCGAAAATAAAATATATATAGAGGCCTATATATCTTCGGATTCAAATTGTGTTTTTTATAGTAAATAAATAAAAAAAGAAAAAGAATAAAATGCATTATTGAATTAATATAAACAATTAGCAACACCTGTGTTAGACTGTTATATCCACTGTAGTTGATTACAGTTGACGTGGCATTAATAAATAGCATTGTTTGCTAATTTTGTCAACAAGTAAACATGTATTTTCGAAAGGGAAAATTCAAAAACGCATGTTTGTTTCATAAATTAATGTTCGAATTTATTTATTTTTGATTGCATATGACTAACAAGATGAATTGTTGAGCACAGTATGTTGCTGCATAATAAATGTTTTCTTTAATTCCTCTATAGAATTTTCTTTTAAATATTTACTGATATTGACGATCCATTGACGTGTAAAAAGATACGAATTTTTATGAATTTTAACTACCAGAGCCGTACATAATTTAATTAAAAAAATACAGCCGGTAATTTTAAAATTAGTTCGCCATTTAAAATATAACATTAAGTACGGAACGACGCCGTAAATTTTTATTTTTTTTAAAGGAAGTGCAGGAAGGATGCGAAACTAATAAAACGGTTATCTACACGAACGATATAACTAAAATTAGTTATTTTAATTCCTCCTATGCGATTTATCGCTTTATACACGTAAGAAAAATAGCTTTTCGATTCGCGCTTATTCCCACAATAGTAAAATATTGCGATATTTATCAGCGGAATGGTAATTGTTTTTATCTAAGTTTATTAGAAGAACGTAGCGCACCTAATTATGATGTGCATTCTACTAGTAAAGATTATTCGGCGAAGAATCGCTCCTGTGAGGATTTTTTTTTTTTTTTTCTTTCCTCTCTTTCTGCAAAAGAAAATTCCAGACGTGAATTATTGCCGTCTTAAATTTAAATATTGTGTTTGTGCGGAATTCTCAATAGTGCAAGTGTGAGGATAGCGTTTGTAAGCCGGCTGAGGGTATTTTGTAGAGAACATGCGCAGTGAATTGATTAACTTCACCCAGGTCACCTCTCCCGGCATTGCTGGAATGTCAATAACGGCCATGTGTTAGAAAATGCTTGAAGATATAACTGTCTATATATATATATAAATATATAGTAGAGTTAGACTAGGTCGGACTGGAGATGAGTTATAAAACGTCTGGGTTGTTTGAATTCGCCGAGGAGACTTGTATCAATACTTGGTTTCTATAACTCTAAAGCCGGTAAACCTGTTGGGTGTTTCGCATTTTGGTTGCACATCCTCTTTATTTTAGGGAGGAAAAGGTGTATATATATATATATATATATATATATATAAATATATATACAGAATGCATTCTGGAGTAAAGGGCGGAACGCGCATTTTATTTTTGACCCACTTTTAAATTGCATTTCGAATAGAATGCAGTCACGTGTTAGTAATGTTTTTTTCCCTCTTTCTTCCTCTTTCCGTTATGTTTGGGATGGCTATTGAAAAATAAGATCAAAACAGATTTTTGAGGTTTAGTTACACCACTTTTAGAATTCGATTCCCAGAAAGAATGCTATCTGATTTTTTTTTCTTCCTCCCCTCTCAACTCTCGTTTAGTGGTAAAAGCGTGTGCTCAACACATTTCTTTCTTTTTTTTCCTTCGACGTTAAGAGGCCTTGGAGATCTAATTAACGTGATGTACCTCTTAAAAACTAATGCACTTCGAAGAAGAAGAAAAAAATATATATACTGTATATATCATTAGCATATTTACGAACTTTCAATTAGAGAAAAATGAAATTATTATTTTTTTCCGACCCAAATTTTGCGTACCATGCACTATATAAATTAAATTAATAAAAATATTGACGGAAAAATTATTTACGACGCTTTAAATTTACATTAATCAGTTTTAATGCCGTTCCTAATATGGTTACAGTACATTATTCGCTTTTGTGTATCGACTAATGAATAGAATGCCTTTTGAGACGTCGACGTTATGAATATTTCAATCGTTACTTTGATGAAAGAAAATGAATCTGAAAAGCAAGTGATGTATGAGCGATGTTTACAACAGTTATTCAATGGAATATTTTCGGTCAGTTAACCGTATAAGGAATGCACAATGAGGCGAATTGTCGATGGAAAACCTTGATATAATCTACTAGTTCGATAACATTTCGTTTAAAGTAGGAAGTATCCAATCAATAATAACAGCTGTTACTTACAGCGAGTTCGACACAATCACTTGAACTCTGATCTTCAAACTCCCTTCCCCTTTTTTTTAAATGGAAGAAAACAGTTACTGAATAAAATTTAGAAATAATAAACCTTCCGATATCTTTATAACAGGTGTTAGAAATTACGCAAACTGTAAGCGTAAAAACGCAAAAATAAAAAAAGAAAATAAAATCGACCTTGAATGCGTATCGTGAGGTTGCGTATCGCGTTTCGTGACTCAGCTTGTATCTGCTTCATTTTTGCACTGACTTCGTATTATCGTTTAACTGCGTTCTCTAATGTTTTTACGTAATTTAAATGCACGAAAATTATGTTGCAGATTTTTTTTTTACGTTTTTCTGACGAATTTATTCGGTTTCGTAAAGCTTTTCCGAAATTGATAACTTTTATGTACCAAAATTATAGTAGCGCGAATAATTCCAAAAATTCTTTCGTTCCGATCGACAAAAATTCTGTGACATACGACTAGATAGCAAAAAAAAAGAAAAAAAAATACTACATTAAATTCTATTTTGAGGTCTCATTAAGGGGAGAGTCATGGGTGAACAGCCGACTTAAATATCCTCATAGCCAAAAATCTGTCGTGTTAGATTCGAAGATGGTGTTGGTCACAGCTGCGGCCAGCGTCAATTTTATGATTCTTCCTGTAAACACATTAGAAAAACGCATCTTCGCCGATTCTCGTCCTTTATTATTATTATTTTTTTGTCAAATTTTCGATTCTATTTTTAAAGAATTAATAAAAGATGTCGGCAATGATCCATCAACAAAAAAAAATTTTTTTTTTCGGTAACCGAATATGTTTCGTAACTTCATCTCTGTCGAGTGCAGTTAAAGATAACTCTCGTCGGTGACCCAGGAAGACATAAATTAATATTATTATACTTACGTAATGCATATGTTGTCCGTTTTAATAAAGCGATGATAATGTTTGCAATTCTACACGGCTCCTATCATTTTTTTTAATGTTTCTTGATGGTATTACTTTGTTTGCATCATCATTTCAAATCTGAACCGTGTTATATAGATCAATGCGTTCGGATTTATTAAATGCACGACACCGTTTTAGACGTTCTTTGAACTTTTGCGAACAGATTTATTTTTATTCTAAAAAAAAAAAATACAATCAATGACTTTTTTACGAATGCTCGAAATATCAATAAAACGGAATTACCGAAAACATAAAAATAAGCATTCTCTCTTACGTCGTAAGTTCAAAAATATTCTCTCTACATATGTTAAAATTTTATTTTTATAATTAAAAAGAAAGCAAAAAAAAGATTAAGAATATTGTTTTCATTGTTTAAAAATAGAACATCAACGAATAAAATATCTTTAATAGTTCGGAAACTGTAGCTATCAGGAAATAATCTCATTTTAATGAGACTTGCGTTAAGAGTTTTGTATAAAGGATTTAGCTTGTTAAAATTAAATAAAAATGCCCGGTTAGGTATCGATTCTCTTGATATTTTTATTATCTGAATTATTATTATTTTTTATTAAAACAATCTTATATTAGTTACTTTATAACGGTTGTTAGAAAATTTATTAATACCTGTACGTAATGTTGTTCATGTTGCGGTTAGTGTCGAGAATGTTGACAGCATAAAAAAAAATAATAATAATTTTCTTGACTTTATGAAGCTTTAGAAGTGATTATGCTGTTAATTCTGTTGTTGGATTTCTTAATGTATGCAAATTGCGCATATTTTGTACGTTTTATGCAAATTAATATTTTGTTTTCTTTCATTCAATATCAGGTTATGGGAATTGGAGTTTTCAAATATTTTATGCTTTCTTCTCTTCTAAAATCAAACTGGCAGGTATATATATATAAACCGAGCTAGTTTGTCAGTAAATGTTCAAAAAACCGTATTGATCACAAAATCGGCAAAAAATCGAATGCTGGTGGAGAACGACATCCGCGCAAAAATTGTCAGCGAAACAACTAAAAAAAATTTTTTTCTATTTAAAAACGAAATTTTTGTGCTCTCATTGGCAAGATGATTAAATCTATTCAGACAGATCGCAATATTTTTGATTGTAGAGACGATAAATAAATGTGCAAAGATATACGACGACCTGAAACTTTTTTTGATAAGAAGGTCGCAATGGCGTCGTCGGCGTTGTCGCGCAGATCGCAAGCGGTTTCGCGCGTGAAGATAAATCGAACATGACACTTATTTATTACGCTTCACAAAACTTAAACAATGATATTCCTCTTGTAAAAGGAGACGTACCGTAAAAAATGTGCCAGATAAAACTGTAAAAAAAAAACTTTTAAAAATATCCCGGTAATCAACGTCGTCACAAAAGATTTCAGATAAGATATTCATCTGTGGGTCCTGTTATTTATCCCGTTAGTCGATCTAGCTCAAGTACCTTAAGAGTAAGTAAAAGCTATGACTATCGACTTTTGTTTGCTAGTAATTCTTTCTAATTCTTGAGTTTTTTGGAATATTTTTTGCAACCTGCAAAAAAATATTCCAAAAAATTAAATATTAAATATTTTAATATCTTAATTTATTAAATATTTAATATTTATTTAATATTTAATATTCATTTAATATTTAATATTATTATTATTATTATTTTGCGAATTAAAATTAATTCGCAAAATAATAATAATATTTAATATCTGATAAGGAGATATATCACGTATCCAAATTCTTTAATTTTTCGCCATTTACTTTAATAATTTGCAGCTATTTAAGCATTCGTTTCGCGTGCGGCATTCTAAATTTTAGAGAGTTTACCAGTTTATTACGTTAGCAGTAAGCATACTGCTGCAACAGTGGAAATTGCTTTGTCCTCTGGGCTTAAGTTATTCGCTATTCAAGCGAATATATATACAGTATATATATATAATTTATATATATTAGAGTTTCTAACTCGTACATAAGATTTGTATTGAATATTAAATAATTACACGTTTGGGTCTCGTAAAGAAGATAGCACAGAATATTTAATTACGTTTGAATATCGTCAAAGTAGTTTTAATTGATCGTCGAAACCATAAAAGTAATAATAGGTCAGGATAGTTCAGTGACATAAACCCTGCTATTGCCTGATGTTAAACCCTCATAACAATAGAAAAATGTTACATTAGTTACTAAGTGACTGTCATATTGTACTCTATTGTATCTTATTTTTTTCTGTTATCCTGCTTTGGAGAGAGAGAGAGAATCAGATTTTTCCACAAACGTTACTATTCTTAGATCATATACACACACTATTTTCCTTATTCTTTGTTAACAGTCTTGTGAATTCTTTCAAAGGGCACGAGTTTATCTCAAACTGGATTGTAATCATCAAGTAAGGAATTTTTTAAATTAGATTCTATAGTGAAAGATCAAAGAGCGAGTTGCATCAACTAATTTTAGTTTATATGCAAAAATAACTTCCATTAATTGTTTTTAATCGAAAAACGTGTTCGAGTACATCCGATTATTATAAGAAAAAAAATTTTAATTTTTCCGCAAGAATTACCATATAGCTAACGCGTTACAACCGCACCCAAATCGACCGCACCTTTCGAAATTTTTCCCTCAAAAATTGGGAAGAATGAAATTACTATATCTAGTAATGGCCGCACCCAAAAAATACGAAATTCTCTTTTGCGATCGACGACAGCGAAAAGATGTATTCCTTTTATTTTAATGGAAAAAATTTTATTTCTTTCTGATGCACGGTAATTGTTTTCATTCCATCTGTTTAAGCACCAAACAAACACAGCAGTAAAACATGCGGAAATTTTACAGTCGTGTATTTGTTGAACTACTTTACACAGGTGATGTTTAATCGCATAAAATGCCAGTACTTTTCGATCTTGATTTAAATTTTTGGAACAGTAACTGCTTATGAAAGATCGTGTTTAACAAGTACTTAATTGGAGTAAACAGCAGTAAATAATCATTAGTAAACTACGCTTTATCGAACCAAGAAATCAAGTTCAATTATGGGAAACTACAATCGAAATTTAATTCACATATTAAATTCATAACACAATTAATAAATACGAAATTCTCGGCGCAGTCAATTTTTGAACATGGCGACTCGTACAGATTTTCCTTTAAATGTTAAACAATACCAAGATACGACAAAAATAAATACTACTGTATATATTTTCAAATTTTTCTCCATCAACTTGGAGCATAAATTTTCTTTTCAACTTATCATTGAATAAAATGACAGATTTTTAATTTTCTTTCTCTCTTCCTAGATTAATTTCAAATCTAATTTTTGCCGGACCGAAAATTAAAGTGTATGTGTGTGGGCTTTATCAGTACAATTAATTGATCGTCAGCTGAGACAGGCAGATTTGTATTCCTTTTGTTTTTTAATTAATAAATTTCTTCAAAAAGATAATATTCAAAAACGTTATTAACGATGTTGGGATTCATTAATAATTTGAAATACTCGTAAAAAAACATTGTTTGAACATTACGAATTATTGTAATGATTTTTTTTAATGCTGTCCGTCTAATCGCGTTGTTAACTTTATAAAATTCACGGAGAATTTAAATTTTATTTAGATATTTTTCGTGCAAATTTTTAGTTGAAAAAAGCAAAAATATTGAATCTGTACAAAACTGAACCCTTCAATAGTTTGGGTCTGAAGAGTTCAATGGATTCACCTGCAGCGGAAGGATATCCATTGTTTTTATTGTTAAACTTGTCGGAATTTTTACGGAAATCACATTGAAACTGCACTCGTTTAACCTGTTTAAACCAATAGAATGATTTTTTTTAAACGAAAAACAGTACTGCACGCTTAACTTTTCTGCGTTTTATATCCGC
>WUQG02125456.1:0-24687 GCA_011317285.2 Androctonus mauritanicus | reverse complement strand
AGGAACAGCCGAAGATTTGCGCCTTGATTGGCAGCTGTCGACCACATCTGGATGGCCGAATGATGCAGCGAAACCTTGTTAGTGTTCACTACTGTTGCTATAGCAACAGCCGGTCCCCTTGCACTGATCAATAAAAGGAGGAGACAGATGGAGAAGGATGAGATCTAGCATACCAGAACCTGTCTGGTGTTCAGTCCGTACAGAACTCCCAGGTATCTGGAGTCCGAGTAAATCCGCTACAAGGCGTTGGAGGATCATACAGGTGAGTTTATATCTTTAGGTTTTATCACGTACCTTGTATATCGCTTTCGTTTTCTGTTTGTTCGGAAATTTTTATTGGAGAAAATAGTGCCGAATTCCGCGATTAACGCGAGAGAGAGATCGGAAAAGAGCGATCGTATCATCGTCAGCTGCGAGGATATGCAAAACGGAGTAAGGCTCTCAATTCGAGTTAGAGCTTTATTGCTCGGTTTCGGGTGATCAATTCCTTATTTTAGTGATTTTATCGCGAATTTCGCAGCCGTATATCCGCACTTATCGTTATAGCGCATTACTCGCGGATTAAATGAAAATAATTTGTTCGCGATATAAAAGTTAATTGCGCTCGTATTAAACGTGACGATCATCTTTTATTTTTTTATAGAAAAGAATTTATGGAACGTGTAAATATCTTTTTTTATTATTATTATTAAACGTGGCGCTACACGAGAAATTTCAGTATTTTCGAGAGTGTATTTTTCTCTCTCTGGCCTATATAGTTCACACAAATCCAGGCTTTTTCTATACACAGACACAAGATATAAATATCTTCAGAAAACACTTTATCGGCACCATTACATTAGAAAAATTAATAAACTTTTGCAAAAAGACTTTTTTTCAGATGAGGATTATCCTAGCGTTGAAAGCCGATGCCGCTTTTTTACTTCCATCAAAAATCGGGCATAATTATACCGAAAGTGAAACTTAAATTGTTCAATTATTTACCGGAGGAGGAGAGCATCCATCTTTCGACAAATTAACTCTTCATTATCGTGCATCAAGTTAAAAAAGAAAAAAAAGCAGGCATCAATATCCCATTCATTTTATAACCCCCATTTACAATCTACAACGTGGACCAAACGAGGCAAAGAAGGGTTGGAGGAATCGTTTCCTCTACTCCTCCCACTTCATGTTTTCCGGACATCCGCTACGCCATAAACGTGACAATTATCACGTCACCAGCTTGTCGTAGAGTGAAGATGATCGATTACTCCACTTTGGTAAAAGATGGCGCCTGTTGCATCGTACCGTATTTAGTAATTATTTAGAAGAGGGGCGATACTACCCTCAGGCAGTACTCAGCTTTTTAAAAGACGTTGTAATTAATTTGTAAAGTTGCCTTTAGCTTTTTTCTCACAATCAATCTACTTCTTTTCTTTCCCTTCTGTAATTTCGCTATAAGCGCTTCTTGGTACTAACCATTGCAAAGCGTTTTTTCCTCTTTTCTTCTTTCTATTCTTCTTTCGTAGAAAATTCCTCCGCTTCTTCTGTTTGTATCTTAAATGATGTTAAGTTCTTTTAACTTGGAAATAAATCCTTTCTTATAAACACTTGAGCACGAAACTTGCCTTAAGGTAGGAAAGCACAATGAAACAAAACTGGGTGTCAACATTCTTTCTTCTTGTATATAAAATTCTTTACGTAAATTGTATCGATTGAAAATTTAATTTTACGTAGAAGTACTTTAAACAATTTATTGGAATTTGTTAGGTATACGAAAGATTAATGCGTTTTGGTGCTCCGATTTTGCAACAATCCGTTTCGGAAGCCGGCCGTATAAGCAAACATGTGGGAAATATGCGAAAATCATGATTAATATCTTAACTGGGTTTTCGGAAGATGCGCTCGAACTAATGTAGTTAAGATAAATCAGGCATTGTTAGTTTAATTAAAAGGCATAATGATGGGAACATATTTGAAAGATTTCCTAATTATTCTGTAAACGTAAAGCAAACGAGAAAACTTCATGGGGATTTTAAGTAATGTAGAAATGTAAGAGTAATGAGAAAATGTTGGAAGAAGATTAGATTGGTGATTCATAGTCCCGATCCAACTAAAATTTTCTCATTATGAGCAATACCATCGAAACTGTAAGAGAGAAAATCCCTGTTTTCTCCCACTCATCCTGTTTCTTCACCATTCAGATCAGCTCTTAACTCCTATATCTAATTATACCTTGTCCTCTTTTCTGTTTCCCTTTCTTCATAAGACCATTGGACGTCCTTCGTTCAATATGTCCGAATCATCGCGACAAATTTGTACCAATCCTATCAATTACGCACTGGTTCACACAAAACATTTCCAATAAATCCATTCTTCACTTGATTAAGCTCAGTCTGAACATACATTCTTCTTAGAAATCACCTTTTCTCCTTACTGATGTCCACTCTTACTCTTTCTTTCTGCAAAACTTTTTCCTTGACATCTCGGAATGGAAATAAGATATTAAAGAAGCAAAGTACATGCTACCCAAAACTTAAGATGGCAAAGTTACCTTTAAGAAGATTTAAAATCTTATAATACTTCGTGCTCTTCCCGCAAAATCCTAAAAAATTCCCAACAAATATAGAATTACAACCATTTATATACCAAAATAACCCAATCATATCATTTTGCCTCATTTATATAAATACCTCACCTCTTCCAAGAAAAGTAAGAGAATTTTTTTTTTACCTCATACAGTTCTTTCATAGGAACATTCATTGTAATAAGGTTAAATCTTTCCATTAGTTTACCGTCTACAGTTACAAAATAAAAGGATAAAATGTCACCATATTAATAAAAAAATGGTCTAGAATAGATCTCAAAAGAAAATAACTTTTCCTATTAACTAAACTACTAAACGAAAGTATAAATATATAAATTTATATAGACTCTATATTATTTTCTGTAAGTAACTTTAAACATTAATAAACATGTCTTCCATTTTTTGGAATTTTTTTGACGTCTTGTCCCGATAGTTACCAGACAGACAGCATCTGGAAAAGACATGTTACATTATTCATATATATTTCTATCCTTGTTTTCTTTTTTTTGGCTTTAAGAGAAAATTTTCTACTCAAAAATTGTCCTGGCAAATTAACATTTGTGAATACATTTCTTTTCCTTTTGCTTTTCTTTATAAATTGGCTGTCTATTCGCCTAATTTCTGTAAAATGTCATGTTGCATGTTCTTCTTATATGTACGACTGTGTTGAGAATATTCTTTTAAATATGCATTCTTTTTTTTCCCCAATTTTCTTCATCACTCTTAATTATGAATGTTCTTATGCGTAGACTTATTTTTGAGTTCTTTTCAATGGAATCTTTTTTTCTCTCTCTCTCCTCTTTGTGCAATCAAAATATAGGAATTTACACGGCTACTGATGGCTGAAAGGACGACTGAAATTTTCAGGATTCTACCGAGATTAGAAAGTTAGCAGAGAATTATTAGAGATACAACACTAAGAATGGAAAAGAAAGCCGTGGATTAGCAGGATGCTGCTGGGAGTAGAAATGAAGTTTTAATAGAGATGCTGCTAAAACTAGAAAAAAGAGCTTAACATTGAATAATCGGAGATATAGGTTGGGATACAAAGGAATTACAAAGCATAAAGAATAAAAAAATTAAAACGGATATAACCATGAATAGAATTAACAGAAACCAATATTAATATTGTAAGAACACAAAAAAAGAAACTTAGTAAGAATTATGGACAGTACTAGGTTAAAAAAATTCACAAGATTAGTTGAATGATGTTTAATGAGGAAACATTGGATTAGTATATCGCTGCATAGAATCAGAATAGAACTGATAACAATCAAAGTTGCTTCCTAAATTACAAATGAAGTTTGACACAAAGTAAATTGAATGCAATCAAAAATGGAAAAAGTAAACAAGACTGCGATGCCCAGAAAATAATTTGTGCTGCTTTAATATCTTATTGCATGAGTACCACATTTAGAGATTCCCCAAAGCATATTTAAGAAATACCGACTTGAGCTGATATCTATATTAATTAGAGAAGGAACATTAAAACATTGCGTGGATTTTTTCCCTTCTTCCCGATGTGAGCAAGAAATAGAAGAGATAGACGAAAATGATAAATTGAGCAGCAACTGTCAAGGATTAGTCGCATCTGCCAACAATATAAAGAAGCTATAAAAACAATAGTGCAATGACGTCAACCAATAAAGGAAGGTAGCCAAAGTGTACAGTTGATTGTTACCGACAATCTGTGTGAGTGAATGAGTGGACGGCTTCTGTCGTTTATTCTTCGTCCCCCGACTTCCTCCCACCTTACAAACACCAAACAGGACCAGTGATTACTTAAAAGCATCCCCTTAAGATTTCGCTTTGCAACTTGCCTTCTGTTTTCATTAGGTGAAGTCCAAAGCAACAGGCAGAAGTTGCTAGTGGCTCTGATAGAAACGGATGGCAAAGCTATGACCCCGTGAAACAGATTAAGGTCCCACTGGGAAAAGCTGCAGTCAATAACTGTCACCATCAGGAAGGGAGAATGGGTGATCTAGTGTCACCTGACACCTTTGGCGTTGAATACTGTACTTTTACGGATGAAAGTCATTTTACATTATTGGCAAAATTCTTTCAGTGTTATTCTTTTATAACCAGTTATATTTATTTTATCAATTTTTTAATTTGTAAGATTCCTAAATCGTGTCGTCTAACCTTGACGTATTGCATGATTGATGATAAAGACGTTGACGATAGGAATTTATTCGATGTTTTAACTCTTTACGTTGATGAAGAGCTCGTACAAATCTGCCACAACTACATTTAAAACCTTGCAATTCATACTTAACGTGGTATTAAACAGTCTATTCGAAAGACACTCACGTTGCCCATGAGTTAAGAATGATTTAAAGGATACAATTTACAATTTTAAGACTTTAAAGACTATGCGATGCAACGTATAACAATTTTAATCTATTTTTTTTCCACCATTTAGTTAGGAATTTAGTGATAAAATTATGAACATGTCATCAAACTCTGTTCCTTTTCCTCCCTTTGTTGCCATTCACAAACTTTATTTAAAAAATTTATATGTTTGCAATTTTCTGTAAGAGTTTAATACTGTTTCGGTGCACAAATAAGTTACTTATTAGAAAGGTGGTTAGAAAGATATGGGCATCCATAAATACTACGATGAAGTTTATGATGTGACCATGAATATTAGAATTTTAAAAAAAATTTGATGACTAAATAAATTGTCTCTAAATTTTATAATTATCATCATTTTTATTTCATCAAAGTTCACTCTTTAGCGTCACAATGAAATAAGGACCGCAAGAAAATCAGACTCGCATCACGTCATAAGCGGATTGCATATCGCATTTCAACTGAAATCGTTGCAACCAGTTAGAGGAGACGGTCGTAAAATCATATCTAATCGAACTTATTACGTCACACAACCTCCTTACAGCCTAAATGGTACACTGACGTCATAATGATATTTAGCTCTTGATCGAATATGTGATTGAGTTACGAGGCAATTATAGAAATGGAAAACGTTGCAGTGGAAGTGAAAATTTCTGTTCGGAATTCCTAGAAAAAATAAAATATAAAATAAAAAATAATCTCTGGGGTGGACTTACTCGCGAGGTATATAGATAGTCCCACGCTGGCTTCTCTTGTCCCGAATACACAGCATAAGCAAAGATATATATCTGATGGACTCTGATGCCAGTTCTCTTACTCCGCACCATATTTATCCCTGATGAATGACAGGAAGAAGAAGAATAAAATAAAATCTGCGATCCTGGAAAAAATATCTTTTTTCACATCCATAAAACTTTATTTGTTCTACTTTTATGCGGCGCAGAATCTGAAATTTTGCATTGAAATTTTCCTTGGCATTCTTGCCAACAGCAATCTGTCGAAATTATCTTTGAATGGCTTGAAGCCATGATTAAATTGCAAAATTATGGGTATGTTTACCATAAATGTAAAGGTTTATATGCTTTGCATGATTTATTTTCTACATTCTTAATGCGATTTACTCGTATGGAGTTGATTAAACATGTGCTTATTGGTAATTACGAAAAATTTTCTCTTGAAAATTTCTCAAAAAAGTGAACGGAACTCAGTTGAAACAATAATCTAGTTTGTTAAATGGTAAATTTTTCTATAAGTCCAGAAAAACATAAAATCCTAATAAAGAGTCAGAAAGGAAATAGGGACAGAGGGGAAGAAAAAAAGATTTTCTTGACGGATTAAAACCTAGCTAATTGCAAGGCTTTAATCCGTCATTACTTGGTTGTATTGTCTTCAATGTTCATGCCTAATTACCCCCTAGACTGTACAATTCTATTTTCTTCCCTCTGTAGTATATGTCGATAGGAAAGAAAACTTTTATCCACATTCAGCTTCCATCTATAGGTTACTTAAATACGTCTACTAATTACTACAGTCTCATGTGGATAAGGGATTTGCAACAGCGGTCAATTAACGAATTTTAATTTTCCGAGCATTATTGTTTTATTTTTTTAAACTTTTAATACGTCAGATAGCAAAGACAGACAGACAGAGAAGAAAGGAAGGGGGGAAAATAGCTCTAAAAATACCAAAAAGCCGGATTACCTATTCTCTTACAGCAGTCCACTAAGGGTAACAAGGGTGACGCATCGATTGGTACGTCACTCCATCGGACTAACAAGCAGACCATAGAGATCTCTTGTAGATAATGGTTCAGTTGTGTCTACTGGAAACTGGAAACTCGAGAAACCAGGAGAGACAGAGAGACAGAGAGAGGAAAAAAATTCATTTCGGACCAAGCGAATCTTATTACAACTGGACGATAAATAAATTGCTTGAAGGGAAAGCGCGTAGATCGAGTTATGCCAATTTACTTTGCAAAATAGACGTAACCAGATCCGATTACCGTATTTTTCTATACTTTCTTAAAATATAACTCGTTATTCCGATACATAATTATATCATTCTGAGAATTAAAAAAATGTGCATAATAATATAGATAAAAAAAAAAGATTAAATAAACGAGCAAACTCAAACAATGGAGAGAAAATTGCCAATTTTCCCTTTGAATTTTGAGACGAACAAGCATGATTGGTCGGTTTTTGAAACACGTCATTTGTACGACGCATTTTTTAAATACGAGAATGGTGATTGGTTGCTTTAGCCAATGTCGAGAGTTACTGATTACATTTTTAAACTAGTGAGAAGCTCTAATTGGTTGGTGAGTGTATCGTCACGCTGTAATCAACCAATTGTAGAATTTGTGTATTTATTAATATATTTTATTAGTTTTTTTTTTACTTCATTCTTCCTGACGATAAAAATTATTTTAATTAATATTAATGAAAAATTTGAATTTAAATAATATATATTTTTTATAAATTTATTTATAATTTTATATTTTGAATAAATACTTTTTAATTAAATTAATCTTAAACAAATAAACATTGTATAAAATTCAAACGTAATTTAAATTTATGAACTCTCTTAGATCAGTCATTTTGATGGACTCGTTTTAAAGTTTTAAATAGACCAATAAGATTCTTGTAGGTAGTACGTAACAGATATGACGGAACTATTTAAATTTAAATAACCCAATGAGGATTAAAAGCGTTTTTAAAATTTTAGCGATTGATTGGTCGAGTGATTTTCGATTATAAATGATCAAATTAATCGATACTCGATTATTTTTTTTTCAATTACTTTATTTTTTTAGTATAATACGCAATTAAATAAAGTAAATAAACTTTGCAATTGCTCGAATAAACGGTCGAATTGATTCGAAAGTAAAATGCAATTTTTCTTATTTCGTAATTCTCTTTAATTTAAACGGAGGAATATATATATATGTAGTTATGACGAAAGATAATAATTATCTTTACAAGTAAAAATATTTCGCTTAAATAAAAACGATAATTGAATTTTGAATTTCTTGTTTCAAATTCCTAACTACACCAAAATCGGATTAATATCATTCAAGAAGAGTTTTCTTTTGATATTTAAATAACATAAAATACGAATTTATGATTTTTACGACAAAAAAAAAAGTGATTAAAAAAATTACATAGGAAAGTTTTACGAAATTCTTTTAAAAACATCTGTAAGAAAATCTGGAATTATTCGTGAAATTTTTATCAAAATTTCATTGATAATTTAATAAAAATATATAGGCTATTTCAGCTAAAAAAAAAAAAAAAAAATTGAATTTTAACGGGAACGAATTTAATTGGTTAATTTTTTAAATTATCGATGACGTCACAGCAATTTTAAAACTAGTTCGGATTTTAAATTTTGAAATCAGCGTATCTTATTCGCCAATTTGTTATACGGTAAACGTTTTACCTCGACCAATAACGATGCGATTATATTTTATTGAATATAAATTTCGTAAATTTTTTATAATAAAATACAGTTTAATTAATTTTATTACTTATTTATAACAGTTAAAAATTAAAATGTGAACAATTATACGGAATAAGAATGTTTAAAAAATTATTAAATTAGGAAATTTGAATTAAAATTTCGTGGCGATGCATCAACCAATGAAGTCTCTGAATTCGTATATTTTAATTTTAAACTATTGCATTGAAAATGTATTGTCTTAGGGAGAAGCTTAGATTGTTAAAGCAAATAGTCGAGGTTTAAAAACGGGAGTGTAAATTCAATTAATTCTATCAGATCTAAAGTAAAGATGGATACGCATCGATTAGCTTTGATGATTAGTCTAAGCATACACTAAAACGCCAGATTTATCCCATATCTTTAGGGAATTTCCCTATATATATATATATATACAGTATATATAACTATCTCTCGCATCTCTCTCTCTCTCGCTCTCTCTGGGGAATTAAGAAAATGTAGGGATAGAGGATGGAAATATACGTTGTCACAGCTTGGCCATTGACATATAGAAACAGGATCGCTATTGCCCTAAGGCTCATGAGTGGGAACATTGTTCTCAAACTTTGACGTAACAGACATTTTCGTTGTTTTATGTTTGGCGGTTCCTAAACAAGAGAAGGGACATTGCATTAAAACAGCTCAGTTTTGAATTTTTTTTTTCCCATTCGATCTTAGTACGGTTTTTCCTTTGTGTAAAATCATTATATGGACTACTTTACCAGTTTAGATATCATTTTCTCTTGACAATTCGAGAGAAAATGATATCTCGCAATTGTGCTCTTCTGTGATTTAGGCTCAGAATTGTGTTCATTCTGAGATTTAGCTCCTAAATATGAATAGAATAATTTACTCAATCTTCAGATATTTTCCTTAAAGCCGTTTTTTAATCAGATTGAGCTTTCCTAATTCAATTTTTTAAGCTAATTTATTCTTAAGATTTTACTGTCTAAAGTTGTTTTACTTTAAATTTGAACTACCTGATGCTATTTTTTTGTTTCCGACTGAAACGTTTTCGTCTCAGATTTTATTTACCTGGGAATTGTTATGATGCAAATTGTTAAAGGTAATCTGTCTTTTCTCTATCTGCAGGCGTTATCTCAATGAAAATTGAAGATGATTTCCTCCATTAGATTGATTCCCAATGCTTAATTTCTTCGGATATAATGACTTTACGCAGATATAAACTTTAGAAAATAGTTTTGACTGCAAACGTTTATTAATTTAATGCAATTGCGTAGATCTTTATTATTTATATATATATATTTTACTGAGATGACGAATTAATATTCATCCAGATGTTGTAAGAAGGAAAAAGTTGATAAACACTACGAAAAAGCGATATCGGAAGGGCCATGTTTAAATAGACAGATAAAGTGACTGAGTGATGAACGAGCAGACATAGTACAGAATCAAAATAAAATATTTAACACCTTTTCTCTAACAAGAAATCTCTATTCTCTGCGGAACAGTAAAACATTAATAAGAAGTGTAGATCCCAAAGAAAATAGTAGTTCTTTCCTCCAGGGTACACAACTTTCGGAAAAGAAGGGGGATTGACAATAAAATCTATATTTTATGAAGCTCAAATCAGGTGGCATTCATTCTAACTATCTTGTGTCTACCTTACAATTTTCGTGACGTCACTTAGCGTGCGTGATATATTTTTTGGTTCTCGTCACTTGATAATAGTCATCTTTCTGAGGTTTTCTTTCGTTTTTGTCGTACTACATCATCTTTTTTTATTATAGAAAATGTCATTTTGCCTTAATTTTGAATTTATAAAAAAGTTATTGTCATGTTTTGTCCAAAAATAGACCTTTTAAGACAATGGGATCCGGACAAGAAATGAATAAATTGGAAGATCATTTTATGATTAACGAGCCTGGTAGTTCGTTTGCAATTGCTTTTTATGATGTCATTATGAGGGGCATATGAAGATTTTTATTATGGTAACTTTCTCATAAGCTCATAAATTGTTAGATTGCGTAAGTGCAGTTGCAATTATGAAGCCAGATCTTTTGAACTAGCAACTGACTGACTTTCTTTTCCACATTGTGACTAGTCCATTTTTTTCTTATAACAAATTTTTCATCAAGAAGATGAAAAAGTGTTACTTGCGATAAGAAAAAAAAAGAGGATTTCCAGTTTCATCTGACCTTTCTCTCCACTGTTAGATTTAAACCTTTGCGCGCCGTCACAACAAACAGAATGATTGTGAGCAACTAATCCCTAGAAAAGTGTGAAGTAGAAATGATGTTTCCTTAAAGTAGAAAGGGGGAAGCGATGGAAATGAATACAATGCAATTCAGTTTTTTCCTCAAAATAACGTGTCGAAGGTTTAAAAGTAAATGTTTTAAGTACTCAAAGCCGGTGACGTGTTTGTTTATTTCGTTACTTCATTCTGTTTGCATAAAGAGGGTAGAGGGAATTTTCTACCATATCGTCAAATATGCCAGACGAGGATGGCAGATGGTGACATAAGCATAGGGTTCTTATACTAATGAAAGTTAGGAGGGTCAATGACGAATTTACAGTACATAACTGAAACTTTTCCGAAACGAATCGAGTTTATTAAATTTTAAAATTTGGCCTGGTGCATTAGTAAGATTAATTTTAAATTTATACTATTACTGCATAAATTAAACATTGATAATATTAACTAAACAAAAAAGAATCAACGTTGAATTCAAATAATAATTTTTACATAATAAAGCATTTGAATGCTTCGTAAAATTTTGAATTTTTATCACCGCGTTGAGTTAAATGGTGGTTATAAACGGGTTTCGCACTTTTTATCAATATTATTGTTTATTAATATTGATTAAATGTATTATAAATTCGATTGGATTTTAAAATTTCCTCTAAAGAATAACTTATTTTCTACAACCGTTACGTATAACTCTCAAGATAGTTTACAATCTGTTATGGTCTAACTTAAGATTTCAACAGTTCGAATTTTTCTTTGAAGATTTTTACAAGTTAATTTTGATTTAGATCAAGACATTTTTAGTAAATAGTAGGCTATATGTCATTGATAACGATAATTTTAGAAGTGAAAAATGGATATCCATAAGAAGACAAAACTCGAAAATTTCACTTTTCAATAATTGAAAAGTTGCAAAACGTGCAGTGTTGGTCAAGCAGCATCCTGTTGCTATATGATTGACCTTGTAGTTCTAAACCTGAACTACATT
Organism: Androctonus mauritanicus; assembly: GCA_011317285.2. NCBI lineage: Eukaryota > Metazoa > Arthropoda > Arachnida > Scorpiones > Buthidae > Androctonus > Androctonus mauritanicus. Next base: position 13,077 of record WUQG02125456.1, on the reverse strand, counting down.
AGTGTAACTGGAGTCTATTGGGATCAGAAAGTTCTATCCTCCGTTCCATTAGCTGTACTTGTGGAACGAAAGGAAAAAAGACAGCCGACACCCCGAGGGGAAAGAGCGATGGATGGGAACGACGATGTGACCCAAGCTAAGCCTATTGATCATGACTGTCAATATGTATCCCTTCGCACCGAACTAGCTCTGAGCAATAATGCCACCTTCCGTCATCTCTAATATATACACTAGGCCCATACAAAATCCTTAACGACTCTTTCTGACGTCATATTTCTCGGTTGAATGGGAATTATACTCTACTACTCATTATATTTTATTTTACTAAGAATTATATCTAATCGGAAAATCATTCGCCGAATTTTTCCGGTAATCAATTGGAGAAAAAATCGGTTTGCATTTTCATGAAGTCAAAAAATAGAATATCTTAATTTATGTAACTTTAAACAATGATGGAATGCATCGGAATATTTTTAAAGATATATTCATCTTCGTTAACTAAGAAAATAAAAATACGTAAGTCCTAATTCATGTCTAAATCTCTGCACGCAGTAGTTTTTAACCAATAAACACGTATTAAATTTCCAAACCGAATTTTTCTGGTAGATAGCATAACCCAGCTGCAAGGCAGCTTAATGTTCTAAGCACGTTAAAATCTTGTAGTAATCTACAGATCAAAGAAGATTCTAGAAGAAGTTGCCAAAATCTGGAAGAATGGACGATCCTAGTGTCTTTAATACCCTTGATTGGTATTGCTCCAGGCAGTTCTTCTAGGTTAGTCCACGACACTTTTCCCTCGAGGTTATCACACTGAGAAGTTGTGTTAATTCACATAGTTTTATCTTGCCCAAAAGGTATATTCGTGATATAGCATTCATTAAATCTTCAGAGATAATCCTCAGCATAATTGGATTAGATAAGAATTTTTTGAATGGAAGTTGAAATAATTTTTGCAAAGACAATTCATAATTTTGGTTTTTAAATTTATTGCCAGAAACTGATTATCTAGAAACAATTTAAAATAATTTCGCGCATTTAATTCTAAAATCATTCATTATATACTTTGCATCACACAGAAAAACGCAAAAGTTCCTTTAAGGTGTCTGTTCGAAAATGTGATGTAACTTGCCTAATATTTAATCGAATGTGGCCAAATTTTGAAAATAATTTTAAACGGCAATGAAGGATCAATAAAAAAAATTTGACCAAAATCGCTTATCTAGTTTAAAAAATATCGGCTGAAAACTATATCGTTTATCCGTGTTTAGTTCCTCTGAGAAGATTACGGTTTCTACTCAGAAATATCTCATATATCAATTTTAATAATAAAAATTTAATATCCTTTCACAGAAGTAAAGATTTTTGTCATATAAAAAATAAATAAAAACTTTTACAGATATCTTTATAAAATTTATTACTATTATTCATTAATCGTCCGATAGGACGTAGGCAAGTAGTTACTATGTAGGCCTAATTAGATAGGAATTTTTTTTGGATCTTAAGCGATTTTTGACTGCAAATGAGTTACAATTCTTGTCAAACGCACTCTCAGCGATTCCGATTTCAGCAACTTGGGTTTTTCTCACTGATGGTATTGATGGTTGAGGAACTCCCTAAGCGATAAGCGACATGACAAGCGATTCAGCTAAGCGATCGTGGAGGGAACAACTAATGATAACAGACTTTATCCAAAATACAATTAAGATGCCATTAACAAGCTATTAAAAATGTCGATTCTTATCATTTCTTCATTCCTTTTCCTTTAATGAATTGAATTCTCGAAACCATTTTCGCATTTAATTTTTACGATTTTTTTCCCCCTTCTGGAAATAAGACGAAACACGAAAGAAAAATATCGTGCTTGAAAAAAAAAGAAGAATACGTTTTATAGTTAAATTACAATGGTTCTTTTATATTTATTAATTTTAATTTCAATGAAATTAATCAATTTAAAAGTAATTCCCTTTTTTTAATGCAAAAAGATGAGAGGGCGCATTTTCCATTTTACGGTCGATTAGAAAAGTATTGCGGCAGAAACGTGATTTTAGTGCAAGAAAATTTAAATTTTTAATGAATTTAATTGGTTAACTTGATTATATATGTATGCAGTAAGTAATTTATGATATTTTGTAGTAGGCCTTAAAGAATGTTTCTGGTAAACAGGAAAAATCGGATGATGATAAAATTTTTATACTTTTTTTTAGTTATTTCTCTCTAGTTCTTTTATTATTATATATTAATATAATTTTTTATCCTTGTTTTTATCAAGATTTTGTTCTATAATTTAATTAAGTCTGTTTTTTTTAATTTGCTATATCTAAACTATAGGCTCTAATTTTAATGGATATAGTTCAGTGGTTGATTTTTGTAGCTTTGATCTGATATTATATAGTTAGAGAAGCATAACACACCATTTATGGCTGTAGTAGTGCTACATTACAGCTGCAGCAATAAATTTTATTCTGACATTTATATGTATTGGAACTAATTGTAACAATAAGGCGAATTTTTTTGTGTATTTTTAATGTTTCCTACAATTGAATATTTTTTCGCATGTTACTCAAATAATTTAAATGTAATTTTTACGTTCATGAATTTAATTTTCGGTCGTTATGCTTAAAAAATCAACTTACTTACGTAATAGCCGAAAATTAAAACGCAAAATAGGTTTTATCTTTAAAATGCATAAAATATATAAAAGTATCCCGCCTAATCCTGTAAAAAATAAATAAATTAGCATGAAAATAGAACAAATTATTGGTTATATAGCTTCTGCACTTATAGGCATAACCACTTTAACGGTCCCGAATCGCGTCATTCGTTATAGCGCCGTTTTTTAGAAAAAAAATATTTCCAAACTCGCAATTCTATCCTTGATACCTTCTTTAAGAAGAAGGATGTGCCACAACCTGGCCCTTTTTAAAAGGATGAGCCATGATTTGGCTCTATTTTCCTGTTAGTAACTCTAGTCTCTCCTATTCCTATCAAGTTTGCCATGTTTTCAGAAATGCACCGATGAGTAAACTACCTTACTACCTTTAATTTTTTTTTTATTATTATTAATTTGAAAATGCAAATTGTATTAACTAAATCAAGTTCGTTATACTATATTACTGTTTAAATAAGCCAATAGATCTCCAATATGTTGATAATAAGTCGGAAACGCAACTCCGTTTGAACTATGCCATAATGATCCAGAGTAACACTGATTCAGTTAATGTTCCCGTTTCCAGTAACTTATGCTCATTGGTAAATGCAATGTGTTATATCACTTCGCTGTAAACTAAGTAAATATATTCTGTTTTCAGAAATTATATAAACTGATAAAAATTTATTTGACGTTTGTGGTATATCTGGCCTATACGCGCTTTTAAAATTTCAACTTTTAAATATGTTAAAGCTCTTTTATTTATTTTAAATTACTTTTGAATCGATGTATGCCAATACTGTTTGTTATGCTTTAGGTTCTTTCTATATTAGAAATGAAAATAATTTACAATATGTCGGTATACCGACAAAATATCTCCATTGGTTTTAATAATGTATCTAACAAGTAAAGGATATTATATCAAAATATAAAACCCAGTTGACTTACTTAATACTCTAATATTATTATTGTATCTGGTTCAATACAATTATTTTGGAAAATTTCGGTTCGAGGAACTGATGAAGAACATAACTCAAATTTTTGTGTTTATATAGTTTTAAGTAAATTATTAATGGTGTAATAATCAATAATAGCGAAACAAAATTTTCTTTCTTATATATTATTGATTCTTTAGATGTTTAAATAAAATTTTCAAAGCGTAAATTTTACAAAAGCAGAAAAATCCGAGTATACGTATAAAGTACAGGCGCATTCATTTGATCATTTTTAAACTGTAACTACATTAAGTAAAGGCCTTGCCGAATATTTTTATCAAAATTTAAAATTTTTAGCTCATAAACTGATATATTTCGAATACAGGCCTCATGCCACAATTTTACACTCTGGATTTTTGATTTATCATTTCGGATTTTGTACTTCTAAAATTTATTTCCGAAGGAAGTTTTTATTATTTAATATGCTTATAAAAATATTTTATTGATGACAATATAGTCCACTTTAGATTAAGAATATTAATAAAATAGTTATAATATAGCCTTTTTAACTAAAATATACTTTTTAGGCCCGATTTCTTACGTAAGAAGAACGAAAGTTTAAAAATATGTATGTTCATTTAACTTTTCGTTCTTCTTACAATAGGAAATCAGGCCTAAAAAGTATATTTTAGTTAAAAGGATAATAATGAATAACAATATATTCATTTAAAATTTATCATGTTCAAAATAGCTTGTGAATTTATATATATTATATATTAAAATATTTTATGTAGTCTATTTATCGTTGCTCTTTCTTATAACTAGATATTCCACATAGCGTTTCGGAAATTTAAAAATTTAAATGACCCAATCACCAAACACAACCCTCCTTTAAGAAAGAAAAAAAAAAAAAGAGAAAATAGTCAACCAACAGGCGATCGTTATATGTAATAGTTTTTTGAGTTGATTATTCGTATTGGCATATTGTCCCCGTGTATTAAAAATAGCGGAAATAATTTTCCAATTTTCTGCTCCCGCTTTAATTTGGTGCGAAGAACAGTAAATAATTTTTTGCATGCTAAACGATAAAATAATATCGGATAAAATTGGAAATTGTAGGAGGGGGAAAAAAAATATCGAGGATGAAGCAGACGATACCTATTCGATTTTGTCTAATGGTCCCGCTAGAGGTGTTGCTGTGCTTCTTCCGTCGTCTGCCTCTTCGTAATGGAATTCGGATTCTCTTAATGGTCGTAGGATTTATCTTCGTTTAGAAGATATTCGGGTAAGTGACGTTGGCTCGTAATCTTTCATTATACACTATATCCATGAAGTAATTTATTTAGCCAAGTAAATATGCCCGAAGTAAACTTCCAGCCTTGCTTATATTTAGGCCTACGATGTGAAACGATCTTTTAAAGTAAAAGATAAATTTTTCTATTATTTTCAATTAATGTTCTATTAAGCCCCCATAAGCTAGCCTATAAAGGAATTTTTACAATTTTTTTTTTCTATATAATTTTTAAAATCACAGAGCTTTAAAACTCAACTGATAAAACTCGCACATTTTTAAATAATAAACTGTAGTCGATTCTTATTCGTTATTGTTTAATTACTCAGTTTTAAAATTCAAATTAAAAATTTAAAACTTAATAACCGATCACAGATGAAACCAAATGTAGCGTGTACTTGTATGTTGGAATCTTATCTGTTGTGTAATTTAATGCGTGATTAAAATTTAAAATTTTAAAATTGAAATATAATTCTATCAGAAGAAATTATCTTGATTAGACGAATTGTTATCGGAATATTGATTTATACATCATCAGATCATAAATGTAAAAAATTTACATATACAATTATTTATAAAAAAAATGCATAGTTTATTGTTATTTAATTCTAACTAGGTAGAGATTTAAATATGAAAAAATTATGTCAGTAATTGGAATAATCTAGATTCGAAACTTCTTTCCTGTGGGGCCTTCAATTGACGCATGACCGGATAATCTAAAATCCCTTTGGTACCCAATGACATGTGACTAAAAATTTAAAATTTAAATAGTTTTCGTTGACTCTTCTCTTTAGCTGTCATACGACTAGTTAGGAACTCCATTGCCATTCGAGTAAGTTTAATATTTAATATAAGGATATCATGCGTAGTTTTCCTATTGACAGTTGGTTAAAATTTAAAATATTCTTCAAAAAATACTCAAATTAGAAATTTTTACTTCTGTACTTGTCGAATTTTTTTAAAAAATCAATATAAAAATGAATTAAAATGTAAAATAATCACATAATGAGCATTAAATTCTATTTAATTAAACTTTCCTCGCAAAAATAATTTTGTATGTGTAGATTCTTTAACTTTGTCTAATAAATGACGTTTCCTGTGATTACACATGTAGAGATTGTCACTTCTTGCTTTAATAAATTCTTTGATTGAATTGTAATCTCTTTAACTTGTAATTATTTCATTATATTGACTTCTACGCCACATAATGGCATTAGAGGATCTCTCTTAGTTAAATTATAATCTTTCAATAATCATGCTTGCATTCTTGAAAATCTGTTCATAAGTATTCACTTTTATCGTTGCATTTGTTTCACCTCATTTTAATATTTATTAATTTTTAAGAATAAGTACGAATGGTTTTTAATTTTGCGTATAATTTGTTTGTTTTTCTTTACATAGACTTATTATACTAGTGCGAACTATTTTGTATTGAAATTTATCAGGTAAGTTTTAGTCAAATGAGGAAGCAAAAACAAATTTTTAAAATATTTATATTTATATTTTATTTGATCAGAGAAGCAGATCAAAAGGAATTTAATGGATATGTTACTTTTCAACTTTACATATGCATTATTGATTATAGAGTATACATTGCAATTTTACACAAATTTAAAACAAAATTTTCTGACTTAAAAAATAGGCGATTGACTTAATGCAAAATTATTCATAAAAGATTGAATGTCTACCGATGCATTCAATCAGTAAGTTTGTCAAGTTGTATGCTAATGGAGCACTTTTCGTCTGATACTTTATAAAACAAACCTCATATCCCTTAACACTATCCACAAGGTATATTAGCATATGTTGACTCTCAAGTAAATTGCCACGATGCGAAACCCGTGTCTTCAATTAGTATCCGCAATGGATGTCGCCAACAAGTCTGTCAAGCGTGAAAGAAAATCTTCCCTTCCCATTTCATAGTCTACTGTGATGGACGGTTCTTAATGGAGAGTTGGATAAAAGGACTCCGGCATTATGAAACCCGCATCCTCAGTTTGACATGTGCAGGGGATCTGTCGAATCGGCGTTTTAAAACCCGTAGGGGACGTTCCAACAGCATACACTTGTGTACACAGCGGTAATTGGTTCTCTGTCCTCCTCTCCAGGGTATTGGCACATGCTGAGGGATCTACTGTCGCTCTGTATCAGTCATACAACAATAAGCTCTATTTCAAAACACAACATCCACAATACTACCATTGGTTAGGAAAAATTAAGACCTGCATATGACAGAAAACAGATTTTCTTCATGTACTTATCACTGCTTCATCTTTATAAAAAGATATATAGTGTATATATATATTCTTCATCCAAATTTCTATTTGCTGATCTATCATCCTCTATTGATTTTGCTTCTTTATCTTGTTAGATAGCATAAGCATTTTTTACATTATTAAAAAAATGATAATTTTTGATAATTAGAATATATTTTTAATCATTATCGGTAGCCAAAGATTCTAAAAGTGAAAACTAATGCAAATATTCATCATACAATTTTAGACTCATTCATTTAATTATTCGTTGTATAGATTACATTTCATTCAAACTACTAATATTTGAATATACAGATATAAAATATAACTACATCTGATAATTTCTTTCTTTAAAAAAAAATCTTAAAAATAATTCAGTATTTAACTCATCCGCCACAACGTAAACGCTATTTTAATGCAAATTTTATGTTCTATAATAAAATCATAATAAGTTTTCTGCGAAATATGTAATTGAAAATTTTCTAAATGATTTCAGTGCCCCTGAGGCCGTTAAAAGTAAAAAGGTAGTTATATAGTTAATTGTCTTAATGTTTAGAAGCTACTTTGTAAATTTTTACATGAGGAGAAGTTTTACAAAAGTAAAATTCTTGTACAATTCCCACTTCCTTTCTCTAAAATGCATTAACGGTTACAGAATAGAATATATAGTAAACAATACAAGAGTAGCATCAATTGTAAGCATTATATATTAAGGAACATGATGCCCAAAGGGCAAAGATATAAATGATCCAAACAATAACAACGGATGGCATGATTAATGTTCAGCAATTCTAATACTATACAGTATAATAATAGACCATTTATTTATCTTACAGTATTCCGAGACAAACTTATCAATAATAAACTTTGCATAAAATAATAGCATTAATTAAGAGCAAATATATATATTTAAAATAAGAACTACAGTAAAAGAGTCGCAAGATAATATTTGACTGCATGACACATTCGATTCTCCATTAATGAATTATTCATGTACAGTTACATCTTTAATAATTTACAAAATACACCATGGCATGAATTTTTTAGAAAGATTTATAACTTCCGTGGCGTGTAATACATATTAAGGTTTGTATTGGGATAAGATACGGTTTCTAAACTGTCACTCAGACTTTCTGAATGTTGTAAGATTGGATCGAAAGTTCGATTGATTTCTAGAAACGACCATCTGCCGACAGTCAGGTTATTACAGCAGATTCTTTAATATCGAAAAACGTGTATTGTTTTCCTTTTTTTGTGTTCCGATTCAGTCGATAGATGAATTAATATCATCAGGGATTCGATAATTTATATCTTAAATACGTTTTGCGATGATGCCGTAAACACTTCTTCCTTCTTATTCTCTGAGGTATCTGAAGAATTCCGTGATTTTCATTCCTTGATCGAAATTTTCTTGGAATTCCCAACAGATAATCGAAAGGAATTTCTACAACACTTGGACAATTCTTCCTTGAATTACACGTCACAATTTAGTGATTGTAACATGGTGAAATTTTGTATAAGTTATTTATTTATTTACGACTGAAAATATGCTTTTATTAATATATATGTATATAGGCTATACCTATAAATTTTCGCAAAATTAATATATTCGCAGTATTAAAATTATTTATTGTTTAAATAGCCTCAAATATAAACATTATTTAATTTTTCACCGTCTTTTAAAATAGATATAAAAATGATGGCATAAAATCAGATTAAAGTTTTGCTCTTCAAAACATTGGAAAATTTTAAAGGATTTCGGGGTTTTTGCAAATTGTGAAAATTATATATATATATAGAAAAATTTTTTTGGTAAGAAGTAACATTTAAAAAAAATGATGTGTAGGCTGAATTTTTATGTTTCTCTTTTTGACCAAGATATAAAAGTAGAAATTTTGTAAACAAAATTTTCAGTTCTGCATCGTCTTGTTTGAAAACAGATTTTTAGTTCAATTTCCACACTATTCGACAATTTTTGATAAAAATTCTTTGCAACTTTTTATATAATTTTTTATATTTTAAAACTCTAGTGCAAAGTTTACACGAATTTATTATAATCAATCATATATTACATCATTATTTTTTAATATTTGTAACTTTATTAAATTTCCTGTTGTTGTTTATTTTATTTTATTTTTATTTTTTTGATAAATTTCTGTCTATAGTCTGAAATATAAATAAGAAAACAAGAAAGTTGAGATATTTGTCTAATTTTTTTAATTAATGAAATTTTCAATACTTTGACTCTTAAGAATCAAATAAAATGTATATTCAATATCGATGTATATGATGATTCTTATTGATACAAAAAAAAAAAAAAAAGTAAATAGTAAGTTAGAAAAGGAAAAATCGCTGTTCGTTGTTAAACTTATAAGAATAACATTCATCAATATTAAATGAGTTTTGCAAGAAAATTTTCTCAAACAGTTATTACTAATTAATTAGTTTTTAAATTAATTTTTAAAATGTTTCCAGAAATCTAGATAACTGAGTAGCTTTTAGAAATGCTATAATAAGTAACATTTCATATAACTGATGATACTCACATTTTCTGAAACCTAATGAAAAATCGAATTTCAAATGCTATAACAGTAATAATTTACATATTATTGATGATATCTTCACTTCTAATATAGATATATGGTAATAACAAATACAGTCTATAACAACCATATTCTATATTAAACATTCTCTCTATAGATTCGAATTTAAGTATATCATCGATGCTACAATAACAACAATAACAATTAATATATTTTTGATGATATACGTAGCTACACAACACTTGAAAGGTTAGTTTGTTAATATAGTTGATATACGTTAACAATAAAGTTGTAGTATGAAAAGCCGTAGTTTAGTTATGGCTTATCGATGCTGCAATAGTAATAATAGATGTATTACTGATAAAGTATCTGTTATTGGGGATTTTAGATACGATTCGCAGTTATAATCGATATTACTTCGATTGTTGTCCTCAAAACTGAAACAAACATTAACGAAACTGTATTAAATCGTTCGAAATTTATTATATTTCAGTTTAATTATCGAGATTTAAGAGCTAGAAAGTTGCAAAATAAAGCTACTCCATTTTCCAGTTTCGTTACTTAATGGAAAGAGAAATTTTCCGAAACATTTTCGAATTTTGCATGTGCAAGCAATCATCGCCGAATTCTGTAAATGAGCAGACGTTTATAAAGAGACGGAAGTAATTTTCCTCTAGCCATTTGGTTGCAAGAAGACCTTCGACTCGTTTGTAGCTTTTGAGAAAGTAGCAGATGGTGCCAGCAGATGGTCTCCTTCACGAAACAAGTGCCTCCACGTGGCCGTATTGCGTCTAAAGCGTGTAACGCGTGTAATTTATTTTTAATCCCAACATTTTTATTAACTATCAGTTATCTATAGATGGATAACTCTGGAGATGACTTGCCATATTAAAGACTATCCATTTTATGCAATCATTCTATGAAAATGTATCACAGAAAACTCATCATACCAAATGAGCATCGTTAGACTAACTCAGTGACACCCATCGCTTATGAACATTTACAGTATGAGTTAGATATATATTTTGTCGATTCTTTTACGTGTTTCGAATCACCTATATATCATTGATATCATCTAATACGCATAAGAGACTTTTTGAGATGTCTTCTAAATTGATGCTGATTTAAAATGAAGAGATAATTATTATTACTAAAGATATCTTAAAGATGTTTGGATAATTATAGAGATAGTCCATTTATATCACACTAAACTAGGAATTTATTTTCCTTCGTCCAGAAATAGCTAATAAGGAAGTCATTCGAATGCTATCCTTTTCTTTATATTTATATTTATTTTCTGTATAAAATCCTCTAAAGGAAAATTTCGGCATATTTTACCTCTCTACACACAAACCAAGATAATATAAAACAGACATACTAGAAGCATAGGCACCTTATCTTTTCCCGCTTTGTTTCTCGTTCTGTTTCACTTTTATCCGACAATATCCAGATACGGTTCCGAAAGTGCTCCATCTGCCATTAGTAAACACAGATTCAGAAAAGGAAAAAAAAATGTTTTAAAGTATTTTTTTAACCTCCAATGAGAGGAAAAATTTCTTAAAAACATATCTGCATGAGGCCAAATACGAAATACATTTACATTCTCTTTCTTGTTTGTAAAGGAAGGGGGAAAAAACAAAATGCGATATGAACTAGGTATCTCGACATCCGACAGGTGACACTCGGATCTCCTCTTACCTCTCCATCAAGGGACCTTTTCATTTCGCTTCCTCTTTTCAATTAAGCCACCCTCTTCCCCGCCAGTACTTGCACGCTACGTTAGAGAATCACTGACAATGGAGATGTGAGCTATTTTTCTACCTGGTAAGTAATACGATACTACAACTCATTATGTCTCCTGTTGCCTCACTGAAGAGGCAGACCTTTAATTAAACAAGTTCGAGAGAGGCGAATGTATTCTGACCCCTTTTCATATGGGTGCTGTCCTCGGGTAGAACATGTCAACACATCTGCTATATATATATATATACACATATACATATACTGTATATATTTCGAACTTTCGTTGGAAGTGGATAAACACCATATTTAAATATTCGTCTTGAAATCACAGACATTGCCACAGGCGATAAGTAGTTTTAGGTTAGCTAGAGACTTGATTGACATACTGTTATAAGGAACGATATGCTTAGACGACAAACACCATATCTGTCAGTAAATCCGAACATTTTTGTTGTTTTACGCCCTCATAAACACGTTAGTCGATCGAATTGGTGGTGCTTTCTGAGTGAAATTGCAGAATTTTGAATACATCTCCGAAATTTAAATTCGCCAGAAAATGTGCATGTATAAATGCGTCTTGTTAGATAAAAACTTGGTAAGCTCCTATAAGTATGAAGTGCTTTGTAAGATTTAGAGAAGGATTTTTTAAAATCATATTTACGATGCATTATTAAAATTCGACAATATTCTTGAAAGTTAAGAGATTGTACATTGTATGATACTTTGTTTTATATATATTAATCTATTAAAAATTTTCTCATTTGAGATAAACATTCTACCAGGTATACTTATTAAGTTCATCATTAAGATGTGTTAAACAATGCTTCAAATAATACATAATCCTGATATATTTAAAGAAATAAGCAAAAATTTTTTATTCATAATTTTAATCGTAAGACTAAATTAAAAATGTCTTCTTAAACAGATGTAATTTTTTTTTTTTTGATTTTATGTTAGCATACTAATTATAAAATTTTTAAAATGTAACGCTATTCTAATAAGATCTAAAAATTAAGTAACGTAAATCATATTAAAGTTCTAGGAAATTCTCAGTTTTGTTAAAAATAAGAAATAAAATACAAAAGACTAATTTAACTTTAACAGATTTCTGGTAATGAAGCTTTATTGTACAGAATTCGTCTTTGTCTTATTTGCAAGAAGGATAATTCTTGAACTTGCACAAATCAGTCTATGAAGTGTATCTTATATAAAGAATTTGCAGAATAATAATAATAATATACCTGTTTATTGTATCAAAGAAAGAAAAACTAATTGATTTACAATAAAAGTTTAATTAAATCGATATAAGAAGGTTTAAGAAAATATTATCGTTACCAACAAAATTGATGTAGAAAAGTAACGTTACTTTTTGTGTTTATTTCCCAAAATAAAATTGTATTAATTGAAAATAAAATCTTTCAGCATTAAAAAATATTTTTTTGTTGATAAATTATGAATCCCTTTAGCTTTTATTCCAATTCTTTATGTTTAAATATTTATACTTGCATTCAGAAAACTTGTGAGTTTTTTTGAGATCTACAGTACACATCAAACTTCTCCACATGACAGTGAGCTCCATATTGGTCATATTGGTTGTGTAGATGAATCTAAGCGGGTGGTGTTTGCTGGGTGTGTGTTGACTGTATATGATGTGTATATTGCT
>WUQG02125455.1:0-57784 GCA_011317285.2 Androctonus mauritanicus | reverse complement strand
TCATGCATTTTCATCAATATAACATTGATATGGTGACGTCTAAGGAAAGCTGATATTTTTGTTAACGACATTCCTTTAAGAACCTCACCAGTTTGTACTTGTCTGCAACACCTGTACTCGATCGCTGAGGTCTTTTAGGGTATGTTGCTGGTACTTTTATTGTTAATCCCTGAAAACAAAAATCAATCTGGAAACATTCTTTGATAAAGAACCACTACTTTAAAAAACATCGATTTAGTGGTTTCAATACAATTCCTTTGCTCATCTTCTATATTCTATAACGAAATCTTTGCATAGATAACACTATATAAGCTTTTACAATCTTTGGACTTTCAATTTGCTATCATTTTTTTTTATCTTTATGATTTAGATAAAACATGAGTTAGCTAATACTTTTGCAAATTAATCTCTCTATATATATGTATATATATGGGTGTATATTCTTTTTTTAGAAATATTGTCCACGTAAATTCGGAAAAAGATTTAAAAAAAGAAAAAAAAACATTTAGTAAAAGAATATATCATCTACTTTTATATTACACATTAAAAAGATTTCACACTGTATTTATAGAAAATTTTACACAGATGATCGCTCTCATGAAAATCATTCTCGATGTTTCTGCTGTACAAGTAGGCTATAGTTTAAAAAAGCGTACATTTACACACTCTCCCACACGCCTACCATTGAATATGTGGTATTTCATTCATGATAAACTCACTATGACAAACATAGAACACTGCATGCTACCATTGCACCAACACCCATTACATTCTATAAAGTTTCGATGTATACGCAATAAAAACATAGCAACAGTAAATATCAACGCTAATTCTGACGAAGACATATATATTTTTGTAATCTGATAATTTTTTTTGTTAAAATCTTAATAGCAACAACGGACTTTTTTTCCTCCCATCCCCACTCTTAAAAAGTAAGATCACGTTTATCTTCCTCGCTAGCCCAATCCTGCTTGGAATTTATTTATTTATTTTTTTAATTTACTCATAACATATTTCCTAACGTTGCTACAAATGCAACTTGGTTTGTGAAACACCCAAAATGCATTTGTACCGTTAAAATGTAACTGAAATCTTTCGAATATTTCTCGGTAGACTCATAACGATCTAACAAATGTGAGATTGTACGCGATACAGCAACTGTATTCCGAATGAAAACTAAAACTGCTCGCCTTCTTTCTAACTAAAAATTAAGCTGATATGTTTTTTTATTCAATGCATGCAAAGGCGGCAGTTTATAAATATTTTTATATAGTATATATATATATATATCTATATATATAATTTTGGGAGCGATTTTTTTCGCTCTAATTTTTTTTAGCACCAATATATTTATATAATATTCAATATATGTATACATATATATTAATCTGTTTTTTTTATATATATAAAATTATCTAGAACGTTTTTCTTTTTTTGTTAAACTGCGTGCTTTTAGTATAGATATGTTTTTTTTTTTTTTTAATGTTTAAGATGAAATAAAATACAATATGAGAAATCACAGGTTCAGTGGGAATGTCTCAAATGGATTGCCCGCAATTAAATTGTGCTAATGTTCGACTTTGCATTTGTTAACAATGAGAACAAATTGAACATCCTTTTTCTAATTTTGGCAAAGTAATTTCAACTCTCCTAAAAATTGCAACTTTAGTCTACGATTGACAAAGTTTGTTAGTCCTATTAAAGCAATGAGCATGGTTTAGTTGTTGCTAAATAACATAGAAACACGGATTAAAAAAAACAAACAAAAAAGAAAACGGGGATTAGCAATCAGGCACTCGCTTGTTCATGTCTTGATGTTAAAACATAGCAATTGGCAGGAACGGTGATAGACTGATGATATGCTGAACATCACGGACGACAGATGTATGACTTCAATTTTCTAAGTCATCCTAATTATAAAGCTATAACTGATCAATGCTAGAGTGAATTAAGTGCTTGCAAATGCAAATTAATTTGTTCCGTATCGAAGCCATCTAATATTTCGCTGATCGTCGAATCCATGGTGCTCGATGGTGGACTGTCTTCATTTAGCGCTCCTTGTTGATCTCGGCTTCCATTTCCGTTATTATTGTTATTATCTTTGCTGTCTAATAACTTGTAAGGCCTGTTCTCTCCTCTCATATCGCATATAACATTAGTCAGTGCCATTATATAGTTCTTAGCTAACGTGAGTGTTTCGATCTTCGATAGTTTTCTTTCCATACTAATGTGAGGAATTACTTCTCTTAGCGCCTGAAAAGCGTCATTCAAGCTGTGCATTCTCATACGTTCTCTCTCGTTGCTCTCTAGACGTCTTAGATTCTTTTCTCGAGCATTTAGCGCCGTTCTTCTGCGACGTCCGTTGGCTGTTTTTCTTTGTTGTTTGGGTTTGGCTGGTGTCGTGATTTCGTCACTTATCGAACCCGAATCCGTTGATTCACTGGCTGCTGAAGGATCTTCGGTTATAGCTGGCCGTTTAGTAGCACTGCGTCTTTTGGTCGAACGTAGATTGGCAGGTTGATAAGATTCGACATCGGCGCCTTCTTCTCGCGGCCAAATACAGTCGTTTGAAAGTGTATCGAATGGAGCTTCCATCCTTAAACTCATCTCGTTTCTTGACTTGACCATGCCCTGCAAAAAAATAATAATAATAACATTCTTTACTATAAGACAACAACAAGGTTATAGTCTACTATATAAAATACAAAAAATAACTGTTCTATAAAAATTATAAATAACTATTATTTAATTATCCACTACTACTAAATTCTTAATTGTAATCTAATCTTTAATGTTGATAACAAAGGGAGAAGTAGTCTACTTTATTTTAATTAATTAATTAAAGTATTAAATTATAATTTCCAATTTTTAATCTTAATGGAATTTTCAAAGTTGATATATTTATCCATTAAATATTTACTAATTAAGAAAAATTTTACTATATCTTTACTATAGAAAGAAGAACAAGAATGAAGAAAGATCAAAATGACTTTTGTATCAGCAAATACATCTCATCCTGTTTAACACTCCTGGAAATAAGAGTGTTGATGGAATCAACGCTATGAGGACTATTGTAACACACACTCTACGAAGATGCTGTTTAGATATCATAATTTATTTTTTCTGAACAATATATTGGGATTGTTGATTATTTAAACTATAGTAAAAATAATAAGCATGATTTAATAAATATATTTTAGTAAATAGTGTCGAATGAATAATAATGAAAGAAAAATTAAATACAGTAAGTTAGTGGTGCACTCATCAGTGCCGCAAAGCTAAATATAACGAGATCAAATTTAATGAGGGAAGAGGAGCCAAGTTTTGGCTCATTTTTGAAAATGGGCCAGAGATTAATTACAGAATGGAAAAATATTTTTTTTTCTAAAAACAATAATTCCCAGACAAATAACGCTATTTATCTGTATTTAGAAATGCTCTTAAGATTAGCACAAATGGGAATATTTTAAAATAAAATTTATGCAATATATTTAATAATTACATGAAAAATTAACATTTCTTAAATTTCGATATTATAATGAGATCGTCTGGTCGCTCATTTACAAGCAATTTTGGTGATTGCTTGGAGCAGACTGCCGATAGATAGTTTCTAATTAAAATTAAGTCGGTTATTATAGAAATTACTCTTAGTCAACAAGTTTTCAGTACGGTACGTTTTAATATTTATGTAAATTTGGTCAAAAATCCCATATTATATAGTTCTTAGCGAATTTTATATTCATCAATACGTTCTTCTTATTGAAATTATGTAAATATTTTGCAGAAACTGATTCATAATCGATTATATTAAGCCATATACATTAATCATTTGCAAAGATTTTATAAAGTATTTAGACCTAATTAGTTAAATTTATTAAACTAATTAAGTCTGAATATAAATAATTAATTAAAAATTAATAAGGTATTATTTAATTAATTTGTATATTGATCTTTTAAGAAAATTATACAAACTTTTATTTGTAATTTTGTCAAAATCGATTAGTTGATGTAAATCGATATATATATATATATTCTTATAAATTTAAAACAAAAATATTTTAATATATTTGTACTATAAAATATTGAATATTTTCTGGAGATTCTTTTTGATAAACTCCAATATCCCTAGAGTTCAAACAAAATTTTATTTTACTTTAATATTCATCTTTGACGTACAGTTTATAACGAAGATTTCCCAAGGTTTGTTCAATAATATTTACGTCTAAGCAATTTTTTTTTCTTCTTCTAGATTTTTAAAGAGAACAAAAGAAATTTCCGAATTTATTGAAAAAGAAAATTTTCAGGATGAATAATTAATTTTAAAAAATATTAATTCGTGATGTGTATTTACAGAAAACAAATCACTCATCCGTAAAAAAATGCTACGATAAAAATTACGTAAAACTTTGAAGTAATTTTTTCATATTTATATAACTTATATATATAAAAACGTAAAGTAATTGAAATGAGAGTTGCCTTTGATTTTTTTGAAGTGTTTTTATCGACGTATAATTTTTTTTTTTTTTTTTTTGCTTTCAAAGAATCAGAAAAATATAATCAGTTAAGTAAAGATGGATGTAAAGATGCCAAGTTGTCAAGTCTCATCCTTTTCGTCAACCTATTTCCTCGACGTTAATCATGCATCTATAATGTTGCCTTGTTAGACAGATATCCATTATTAAATAAACTGTCCTGTGATATAATCTATTATTATCGATTAAATACTTTAAAATTTTTTTCGCGATAAAATTTTCAAACGATAAGATAAAATTATACAGAAGAAAAAAAATTATTATTATTATTATTTTTTTTTTGTGCAGCTAAATAACATTCTACATGACCTAACTAATATTTTCATCAAATGGAATTTACCGTAATAGAGGACGGAAGGAGGTGATGATATTATAATGTCAGAACATTCTTTTTTTTTTAATTTATAAGATTTTCTAATTTAATGACATTGAAGATGCTATTGCTTTACATAAAGAAAAATAATTCTTTTTTTAAAAAAAAGTCGTTGAAGCTCCTTTTTGCAAATTACGTTTCTTAAAAGTTTGTAAGTGTTAAATTTGCATCATAAATGTCTTTTGCTTAAATTTTAAAACGTCTCATCGTTCAGTAAAGATCTTATTTTAGTCAGGAAACGATGGATAAATTTGCACAATTACATTTATACTTTTATTCGAAAGACTTCTTTATATGCAAAAATAATTTAGTTATGGTAAAGTTTTATCGCATTATTATTATTTATTTATTTTTCTTCCTAGCAGTTTCGCGTGATAAATATGCATTTTAATATGTTTTATTTCGATCCTCGACAGTATTATACAATTATACGGCATGATAGAATTGAACGAGCAATATACTTTCGAATTATTAAGAAGGACAACTCTTGCTGTTTTTATAGCATTTTGCCGACGCATGATTTTTATTGTTAGAGGAGAAAAAGGCATAAGTGGCAATTATTGTTCTTTTATTGTCATCCTGGGTGTCAAAATCATTTCTCCTAGTCAATTCTTCCTTCCTCTTAAATCCTGAAAGGGGTTTGATAAAGTAAACAGATGTGATGCTCCTACTTAAATAAATAAAAAAGGCATGACTCGCTTTATTTTTATTAATCCCAATGTTGCCATTTTGTTTAACTGAAAATTTTTATAGTAAAATCTTTATTTAATACAGTCTGTTTTGTAGAATCGTATAAAAATAAAAACCAAAATCCAGTTATATATAATTTATTTTAATAAATTATCACAGGTAAAGTATAATCATATAGGTAATTTTATATAGAAAATAATCGATGTGATAAATTACCACCATCAATAAAAATAACAAAAATAATTAGAAAAATTTTTAATTAAGCTAGTTTTAAAAATATAATAAAATATTTCATATTTAACCGCATTTAAAATTACTTTAGGGACTTTTTTTAAGATTTTTATCGATCAAATTAGTAATTACTTCCTACAATCTGTTCAGGTGTGAAGTATTTCGAGATTTTTTTCCTTCTTTTGAGGTTAATTTCTTCTATAAAAGAGCAAAATATCACTCTTACAACGACAAAAACGCAACAGATGGTTATGATTCACTTGACTGATCTGTTTGATGATCTCTCTCGAAAGAAGCGCAAAAAAAAAGAAAAAAATAAATAACTTTTAATCACTATTAAGTTGTATAAATTTTTAAAATTAATGCGGAAATTCGTAGAATATTTTAAACGTTTTTGTTACGAAGAAAAGCGAATAATCATAAAGTTATAAAACTAGTAAACATCAAACTGTAGAAGCTAATTACTTAAAATCATTCTAAAAGGAGATAAATACGCATCCGTTCCTATACACTTCAAACGTTGCAGATAGTGTTTCAATGTTATTTGATAAACTTCTATTTATCAGGAAAGAGCACCTGTAGTGTTCGGAGTGGATTATACCCAGGTGACATCAGTCCCTCGAGTCCTAAGTAGACAGATGCGTGATGTGTTGACATAGCACATGTTGCAAAACACCCATCACTTTATCTTTTGTTTGTTTTATGTATCATTTAGAAGCATTATTTTTAAATCAACCTATAAAAACATTTCAGGTGACAAAATACCATCAACATTCAACTAAACCATAAAAATATCTTTGCATAACACTGAAAGAAAATTATAATCCTCTTTTAAAATCAAAATATTTATCTATGTTTTCAGTATATTTTTTTATGTTTAGGATAGCGTTTTATTAATACTTTTTCATATATGTTCGAGTATAAGTTGACTTCTAATTTTGAATCTTTATAAACCAGAAAATGTGTATCAATCGGCTGTCTGCTTTTATATATTTTGGCATAACAAAATGGGTAGGAAAAATGATTCGATTTATAATCAAATTTGATAATAAATGAATTAAATATTTATATTAATATATTTTATAAAAAATTTCGCTGCTTATTACTTACAGCTATCTTGATATTAAATTATAAGTGGACATTCGAAAATGTTTTTTTGAAAAACTGCATTTTACATTTTAAATATTGTTTTATAGTAAGTTATCATCATAAATTTTATTCCGTATGTAGACGACTTGACACAGCCTGTATACAGTATAAGGTTGACTCCAAATTTTTATTAATTTGGACGTTTAATTTTTTATTAAACGTCCAAATTATTTTCATTAATTATATTTGAGTATTATACGTTATGTTTAATTACAAATTAAATATTACAAAATTCTAGTTATATAATCAAATTTTGCAAATAAATTTTAAATAAGTTGGTTTAGCGGTGTTTTTACAAGCAAACGAAAAGAAAGTTTGATAAAAATTTTTCTTCCTTTCAACTCTAGTACCAATGCAAATATTGATGAGCAGTAGCAAAATGCCTTACTGCCAATGTTTTGTATCGTCATCTGGTCACCGGGACAGTAAACACGGATTTGGAATGGCAGGAAATTAGAATCTCCCCACGTTTCCTCTCCTCGTCAAACCGAGTTGGGTATAAAACTGTCTTTGATTTGTGTTTCCAACACGCTTCCATTCCTTTTATTTATTTATTTTATTTTTTTATTTTCACCCTCTTACGTACTACAAAAATTTTATTTAAATCAATAAAATCTTACATTAAAACCGAAGAATATATATATGTATTGCAGTCGTTTGTAAAATCAAACAAAACATCAAATAGACCTAATGCAAATTCATTTTGAAACTTTAAAACATTTACTTTTCACTTAAATGTTTCTTTTATATTTTTATTTATCACTTAAAAATATTTTTCATTAAATAACGTTAAGAGTAATACGCGTATCGATCCGAGTTTCAATTTTTAGAAAAGAAGAATAAAAAAAAAAAAAAGATGCGAGAGAGCATCGGACTGAGAAATAAAATTGTGACAAGTTTCGGGACATTTTCTTTTAGAATAAACATCGAATATATATATATATGAATCGATTGAATATTATTTACAAGAAAATTCTGTCGTCGTGTCATGCATCCTACAAATGTCATCTTGGCTCTTGACAAGGCGCCTGTACTGTCTTTGAAACGATAGAATCTCCTACCTCTAACGTGATTATGTCAGGAGTGTGCTTTGCCCTCGTTTCCGGATTGACAGAAAAGGTTTATTACTGCCATACTCTGAATCAACTATCTAGTCCCTTGCTCTATGCAATAAAGAACTGTTTATTTATATACTATAGATACTTTATAACAGATGGCCGAAATCAATAAATGATTGATGGAGATTGTAGATGCTTTTAAGATTTCCCTTTCCTTATTATATTGTAGATATATGCGCTTCATAAACAACATTTACAAAACAAAATTTCTTTCAATAAAATTTCAAAAGATGAATGAAAATATATAGATAAAATTTTAAATTTAATAGTAAAAACACATATATATATTTTTTTAAAATTTAAATTGCTTGATGCATATGTTTATAAAGTAATTTTTAAAACGTTTCATTCTAATTTTAGTAAAATTATTTATATCAACGATTATTTGGATACTTTTCTGGTAATTTATATATTTCACATTGACGTTATGGCTCTCGTATATATATGGATGGTCATAAAAGCCTATATAAATACTTTAGTTAATATATTTATAGGGTATTATTATATCCATATCATTCTCCAGATGTGTTTAGTAAAAATATAGGTATACAATTTACGCTATGTAATTTTTCTATTCTGTGATAAATTTATGAGTTATCATAATTGCGACTATTTCTAAAAATGCTGCTTTTTATTTTAAAAAATTCTAACTTTTTTTTATTAATTGTTACTTGCTCTAATTATTTAAATTATTTGTAAATCAATTGCAATTTGGCACAATTGCTCCAAATAATAGAAACTCTTAGGACATTTTGTCTAAAATTCTAAGCTGTGCTTCAGAGAAATCTTCAATTGTATAATATATTTTGATAGACGTGTCAATAGAAAAGTCTAATGAAATTTTGCAACCTAATAATTTGATTTAAAGTTACAGCTCTGAAACCAAATAATGCTCACCTTCCGTTGATTGGCCGATAACAGCGACCAAAGGTTAAATTTTATTTCACTGACCAACCAATGGTACTAAAAATATTCTTTGGTTGTTCATTCATAACTCTAACTATCGTAACACAAAATTATATTCGTAAATATTTTATTAAAAATTATTATATATAACAACTTCTAGAATAAAAATTGCAATTCGTCCTGAATAATCCCTAATATATTTTCCAAAAGTGAACATTAGAAAGAAAGAAAGAAAGAAAATCTTTCTTGAAATCAAACTTTCTATTTTTATAGAGCTTTTAAGAAGAAATATTTTTATATATATTTAATTTAAAATAAAAAAAAGAAGTGAAAATATTTGAAACTAGATTTCTCGAATGTAAGTTGCGAAAATAATAAAATATTTCGAAAAAATCGACAAAATGCTGCAGACTCTTTGATCCAGTTCAATATTAATATGCAGGCATATGAATATAAGGTATAAATTATTTTAAAATAACTTTAACATATGCAAAATTCGAGATAATTCAATTTACAGACAGTTTCTTTTACCTTATTTTTTTCTTACGTTACTTGCTTATCAATATTTCTATAATAAGAACATTTTGTTACCAGTATCAAAATCCAATAACTCGTAAAACTTGAGTTTAAAAGCATCGCGTACGAAGAACAAAGTTTGAAGCGTCATTACAGATTTTAAATTCTGTGTAGATCGTAAAGTTGATCGCCATCATAAACTTTGATAAGTTATTTATCGATTATTTTAGCTATTAAAAATTCAACGTTATTTGTTATTTTTAAAAATAATTATAAAAACAAGGAATACTCGCGCAAGAAAAGTCATGCATATATTCAAGCAAATAATACATTTTTGCATAAAAGAAAAATTATGTTAAATATTATAATATAAAAAATAAAATAAAATTTACTTTGAAACTATTGGAAATTATATCATATTTTAATTCTGTGCATATATAGAACCAGTAAAATATTCAAAAATATTTTCGTGAATAGTTTACACTAAAAATTACCGCACAAAATTTTATATATTGAATCAATAAAATGCGAATATATAAATGCATACAGCAAGATTGCTTTTGATATCATATTTTAGAGCATCAACTGTCTGAAATTCATGTCATAATAAAGTATATCCTTATCTTTTTTTCGAATTTTTCTAAGATGCGAAATTTTTGTATCGCTGTCTAAAGTACAAAAGGGAAATAATATCTTTTCGAGATAGTCTAAAGTTATTAACACGGTTTTATTTTATTTTCAGAGGTTTACAACAACGAAAATTTTCTACGATATAAGCAAAATTCTTGAATCTGTAGAGAAATAAAATGTTTATGAGTTATCAGAACAACGATCAGCACAGATAGAAAGAGCTTATCTTATTTTAGTCCCTTTCAACATTAATTCTGAGATTTTTTCAAATAAAAAGAATATTTCTGTTAAAGAAAATAATTTTCTTAAATGGTGTTTATAAGAAAATGTTTTTTAATACAAATCGCTATTAAATTTTTATCTAAATTTAAGTAGCGCTAAATATGCTTTAGGCGAAGAAACTTAATGGATAAGAAAACCTAGAAATCTATTGGAGGAAAACACAAAAGAATTCCTTTAAAAGTCAATTTATATCAAATACCATTTCTATAAAAGCTTATTTCTAAGATACTATATAGCATTCCCGTTCATATTTATAAACTTTGATATATAGTCCCCTTTTATGGAATATTTTTTACTATTTTTCATCTTACTGTCAGGATGTTCTAACAAACAGTATATGTTACATATAATATATATGATGTAAAAATATTTTGGTAATATATCGCACACATATATATTATTATTTGGCCTTAATATATTTTATTTTTTCCCGAATTTTAAATTCTTATTCAAAATTTACTCAACGTAATATGATAAGCTTTATATGAAAGACACGATAACGTATTAATCTCTCTTGTTCCAATTTTATATAAATTGTAAAGCATTTATACAAAAATCGACGTCGGGAAATAACTGCAAATATCAAGACGGAGAAATGAATTGTGGAATTTAAAAAAAAAAAAAGTGTATACAAGGTGGACAATATCTTTCAGAGAAAGAGAGATATCCAGAATGCGATATATGGAAAGCGTCACCGGATACGAAAGAGAATTTTACTACAGCATCTTCTCAGAACAATAAACATTGCCATGTCTCCTATAGGATAGATGCCAGACTACTTGCAGACAATAAAATAGACCTTACTCTTGTCCACTGTTATGCTGAATGTAATATTACGAAAAGATTTTGTCCATTTAGATTGCATTGAATTTCTATAAAGCGTGTCTATTTTATATTTAAAAGTTTTTCAAAATATTCTACCTAAGTCTTTCTTTTTTTTTTAATATCTTTTTTTAGTTTACTTAATAATATTCCAAGTTACGACTTAGAAACTTTTTATTTAAAACCAGTTTATTTTAAAGAAGATTTTAGAGTAAAATATTGCAAAATAAAAACTTGTAAGAATATTTTTATGCATAGATTTACAGGTATATACGATCGTTATCAACATGAATCTCTATTGTTTGTTGATATAGAAATATATATTTCTTTTATATCATTATTTTTTATGCTTTATATGTTTTTCAACTATTTGCAGAAGATTTTTATGCAGAAACTATTATTTTATTCGTTATATCCTTATAGACAGTTATATTCTGGAAAATTTATATCAAATCAAATTTTTGCGTGAATAACTCACGAGTTAAAAAATAAATAAATACCGTATGTACTCGAGTATAATCCAAGAAATTTTGGATGATTTTATAATAATAAAATATCTCTCACACATAATTTAATTTATAATTCACAATAAAAAAATAATTTTTTAAAATGCAATATTTTTGAAAACAACTTTAAATAGTTGCTTAATAATTTAACATTAAGATATAAGTGATAAGCAGCATGTATTTTTATAAAAATCATCATCATCAGTATTTCTATTTCATCTACTGCTAGATATATGATATATGCTCCTTCTTTTGTTTCCAAATGTACCTATCTTGTGCAATCTTTTTTATAAAATATATTAATATAAATATTTTCATTTATTATAAAAATCGATTATAAATCTAATATTTTTGTATCTTTCATACATTTTTTTATGCCAATATATATATATAAATCGAAGAAAATTGGCTTCCATTATATAAATTTTCTTATATCGGCTTACACACAAACCGAACCATTTTTTTGGCTTCTAAAACTAAGGATCAACTTATATTCGAGTATATACGTATGCTTGCATAATTAAAACATATTGTTTAGCTATTATTTTGATCACTTATAAGAGCATTAATAGTTTGCATTACTGCAGTTATCACTGGCATAAATAATTTTATAATACAGTTCAAATACAAACAGTAATAAATATTAAACAGTAGCATCCTGATTTCATCATTAAATTTGCATACATAATAAAAATATAAAAAACTTACAATAAATTATATTAATTAATTAAAACACTTACAATTATAATAAATAATCCTAATTAACATATCTAAAACTAAACATAGGACACATTTTCTACTTCAATTAATATTTCATCTTATCCATACAAATCTATCAAACATTATATACTGTAAATGTTTCACAGATGTCAAATTTAAATAAAAATCGTATTTATTAATAATATGATGCAATTATATTACACAATACCATTCAGTCCAATATTCAACTTATCAGAAAATCAATGGATGATTATTTTTCGACTATTATTTTATTTTTTATATTAATTCTAACTGTTAAATTTTTGTTCATTTTGAAAAATTTAAACATGAACAATAATAAATGAATTGAAATTATTTTATTATAAAAGGTTATAATATATAAAATGGTGACTGATGTCATGCTATTAGTGTATATTTGTATAGTAATCTAATAAAATTTGATTAATGTTTTTCGATAAAAATCTGCTAAAGAATCAAATAATTTCTTTTTAAATGTAAAAAAGTTAGATAAAAATATTTAATATAATATAAAAATATAGCTTTGTGATTAAGTATTTCAAAAGCTAAATTGGAGTCATTGAGAATGTATTCATCCAAAGGAAGATTTAAAAATTAAACACTATAATTATAGAGAAAATTTTTCTTGATAATAGACTTTTCTAATAAGATAATTATTTATGGAGACAGCATTCTATGCAAGACATATTGTTGACAGGTGTGTACTTTCTGAATGATATGTTTCATTTTTTATTTAACATTAAGTGAATATTCCAAGATTATTATTAAAAGTTTTGATGGGAATAAATAACTGAAATTAGTTAATAATTTATTGAAATTATTAAATTTTTCTCCAATAAAGTATATTATTTATTATTAATATCTATTTAAATTGAATGATATTTTATCAAATTCTTATTAATAAATATTAGAATGTAATTATAAAATATTTTAATTAAAAAATCGAAATTAGTAAGATATCTGGAAAATCAAAGATCGCATAAATTCAAATTTTAGAATATCAATTTTATTATCCATAATATATACTTATTAATTTTGGAAAACATAGTCTAGTTTCAATATGGCGGCCGTTCGAACTTCGAAACATTGACGATATCTCTGAAAATATTTACCTTACCTGAATGATATAGCCATTTGAAAGAATATCGAAATATATACAGTAATAATGTACTTTAAAATAGTGGTCTTATATAATTAGTTTTACTTTATTCAATTTTCAAATTTTAGAAAATTACTCGATGTGGACATCATAAAATGGCGTATGTTGGAAATTTTAAAACTTTGATATCTGAAATTATTTGCCTCATATAAAATATATGCACATTTCAATTTTTTTTTTTTTTTAATTGGACATAACCTTATTTTCCGTAGATAAATGCTTTACCTGCATTAATATTATTATTTTTAAAAAGTATAATGTCATGTTGAGAATATAGACATTTAATTAAATTAAAAAATATATATATTAAAAATTCCACATAGTCGTTAAAAAAAAATGAAAGAGAAATTATCATTATTAAATTATCAGGCAGACATTGCATTTGCGAATCAAAAAGCATTATCAGTGTTCTTTGGATAGCGAATACACAACCAATATTCATTTGCACAAAATTTAATTAGGATATGTGGGCGTTGCTTAATTAAATTAAAAGTTATTTAAAGTGATAAATATACAGGTATCTAATAATTAGAGTTTATAAATCAAAAATATTTCAAACTCCTATACACTAAACAAAAATTTAGAATTTTTTTCAAATAACGTAAAAGATGTAAAGTTAAGCGTATCATTAAAGCATTGGTCACTTCTGATAAAACAAAAGATATATGACGTAAATCAATTTTTATTAATATAATCACACTTGCAATTGAAAAATAAATCAAAAATACAATAAATCTATAATTTAATTATAAATTTCCATACAATCAAATTATAGTAGAAAATTATATCACTGATCTACTTATAATTCTAATATTTTTGAATTTAGAAGCGATTTGTATAAATAAATAAATGTCCTTTATTCATAACTATCAGCATATGAATAAAGAGCATTTATGCAATTGCTATTTGATATATACATAACCAATATTCAAAAGTTTAATATTGACTATATCATATGCTAATCTAAATGTTTTAAACATAGAAAATGTCTAAATTGTTTAGATAAGATGCCTAGACTTTATAATATTATTTGAGGAGAAATCTTTATCTTGGCTTATGCCGATAATTATTGATTAAAGTGTAAATATATCTAGCAGTATTTTTATAAAAAAAAAAAAAAAAGAAAGATCTTACGTATTCATTTTATCCGTAATATCTCAAGATTTGCAGAATATTCAAATTATATTTTGATATCCTTACATCATCCATTAATAAAATTATTCTTTTATTCGTCTACAAAATATTTTGAGAAATATCGCAGATAGTCAATTTTTAAGAAATTCTTCCTTATTAGACAAGCTACATAGGCCTACTATAAATTCTGAAGTTATGGTCTAATCTTGTTATAAAAGGATAGTAGTTAGCATTTTGAAGCTATTTTTGATTGATGAAAAGGTTAAAAATTCCCTATTTTAAAAGATATTTGGGAAAAATTTATCAAGATGTTATTTTAAATCAGTAAAGTTTTATTTATATTTTTGATATTATTATTGCCTAAGTAAGATTTGCATATCTAATTTACATTAATGATAAAAAAAAAAGATTTTTCGTTGCTTCTTTTATTTCAGTTGATCAGTAACTCTATTTAGTATGTAACCTTTGCTAAAACAATTTCTTAATTTAATATAAAGAACGTTTTTTCATATACATTAAATTTTTTAAAAATGCATTAAGAGTTTTATGAATAAATATTTTTTTACAGATTATGCTGTTCAAATATAAATATTAGTAAGAGGTTTACTTTGAAAAGTATTGGGAGAACAGACGAAATTCTCTTATTCTAAATCTTTTATGCTTAGCTGATGAAAAGTAAGTCTGGTTTCTTTTCCCTACCGAACACTACCCTTAGGAATGATTTTACCGAGCATAACTCTAGAAAAATCATTCCTAAGGGGATCAAGATTGTTTTCCTTCCAGTTGGGAGTCAGTTGCCCTACCAATTGAGTCATGTGGATTCTTGATTCAGTTTTGTTTCCAGAAAGAAAATAACTTTAATTAGTTACAATAATTCAATAAATTTTTAAAAATTTCTTATATAATACTCAAGAGAATTAAAGTTATAATGGATACAAATTAAAATACAATCCACTGTAAAGTTTTTGCCAATTTATCTCACTTTTAGAATCAAATCTCTTTTAGAATAAAATATATTGTGAATATTTAAAATTAAAATAGGATTATTTATTCAGCTAACTTATAAAATTTCATTACAAAATTTTTAATATTTAATAAACCTCCGGATTTTAAATACTGCTGTTTAAAATATTTTATCGATAAAATACTTAAAATGATTCTGTAGATGGACTAAATCATCTAAAACCATACATATCCCATCCATTAGATTATATTTTATAATAATTAAGAATAATTAAACAGATTTATCAACTCTGAAATAACGTCTAAGAAGATTGCTACAGTACGAAACATTAAAATTTAGCTATTGATGAACATGACGAATGCCATTTCTTGCTGCTGATCTATTATCATACTTTTTTATAAGGAAAAAACATTGCATATTCTTTCTACTGTTATAAAGCAACTTCTATTGAATTTGGTATCATAATTATGAACAAACTGATTTCAAAATTAATTAACATATACAACAGGAAAGCCAATATTGAATTACTGTACGGTAGATGCTCGTTAATAAATGTCACACAGATGATTAAATTTAAGACAGTTCTAGCTATAATATAAATACGAAACCGAAAAGTTTTATATTTTAATAACGCTAAATAATATCTTCAAAAATTGTGATATAATTT
Source organism: Androctonus mauritanicus (assembly GCA_011317285.2). Classification (NCBI taxonomy): domain Eukaryota; kingdom Metazoa; phylum Arthropoda; class Arachnida; order Scorpiones; family Buthidae; genus Androctonus; species Androctonus mauritanicus. Next base: position 41,367 of record WUQG02125455.1, on the reverse strand, counting down.
AGTATAAAGAAGAAACTCTCGTACGGTTCATTTTGAGTAAAGCAGTGGAAGAAGAAGAGATGATTGAAGGGATAAATTTATAAATGAATATTAACTGAATTCTCTTTATATTTTCCCATATTTTTATTGGATATCATTCTGATGAAGCTTTAAATTTTAAATAATGCCTATATTATTAAATATTTGCTTTTTTTCTAGAGATTAAACAGGTGAAACAGATATTCTAATGCTTAACTATCAAAATAATCACAAGTAGAAATCATAATTTTTAGACATTTATTAATGTGCCTCGTAATAGCATAAAGGTTAATATTTTCCTAAATTATCATGCTAACTTATTAAAAAGTGAAGACAATATTGCTAATTTTAATTCAGTGCAGAAACGTTGAGGAAATGCAACCGTATAAAAGTCGCGAAATAAAACTTCGATTTAAAATTCTTTCTATTTTTTTCGTGTGATGTAATGTGAAAAATTGTGGACTGCATCAAAAAGCTATTGGTTAGAAACTGTTTCTAAGATATTCTTTGTCGGATATAAATATAAAAAAATACAAGTCGAAAAGACATCAATCTTTACTATTATTACAGAAATCTTTCGAAAGAAAAAAAGTGCATATATATATATACTGTATCGCAAAAGAAGCTAAGAACTGAAGATTTCTACAAAATTAAATTCAAATTATTATTTATGAATTATATTTTTTTTATAATCAATCAAAAGTTTTGAATTTTAAATTTTAAATGCGTTATAAAAAATTACATTACACAAACTCGGTTGTGACATAACTATTTATCTTGATAATTTTACTGGAATAAACAGGATTAAATTAAGTATAGCAAACATATTACAATGACATTTTAATTTAATTAATTAATTTTAGATCTATTATCTAACAAATAATTCTTCATATGTCTATTGTTTTCAGATAAAAATAATTATTGTCAGAATTTTATATCAAATAGTAATTTAATTGAGTAGTGGATTTTATTAATAAACAAAAGAATCTCTTATAAGAATTTAATTATAATCAAATCTTAATGAAAATTATTAAAAATAAAATTATTTTATCGATTTTTTTTTCCATAATTACTAGCCACTGCTGCTAAGATTAAGTTAGTTGTGTACAAAAAAATATTTTCATTTTAACTTTATCTTTCCTAATTTTTTTCCTCTCTTTTCCTCTAACTTCACTCTTTCTTATTTCTCGATCTTGATGTTCTAATCTTAGATCTGACCAACAAATCTTTTTATTTTTTTATTTTTTTTACTTTCTTTAATTTCATCTCGTAAATTCTTTCGGGATTATTTCCGATTTAATTATTTACCTTTATTTTTAGCAGCAAAATCAAGGCAACAATTATTTCGTCGAGATGTATACGTATAGATTTAATCTTTAATCGTAATAATTTTTTTTTATAATTAAAATATTGGATGTAGATTTTTAAATAATGAATAACTTATACGAAATATTTTGCAAAATATTTACAAGAAAAATAGCAGTTTTATATATTTTTAAATAGAAAATTGGAAGCAGAAACCTACAGTCTATCATGAACTTTCTTCGACAATCTGATAAGATTTTAAGTTGTGATGCTTTTAGATCAAAAAGTAAATCATCCACCTACTTTATTTTACATATCAAACAAATTCGTAAATATATTTTATCACTATCAAAAGTAAAAATTTGAATCTATTCACAAAATTTATATATAGCTTATATATTTAAAATAGATCTTAAATAAAATACTAAGAAAACTGTTTGGTAAACACAAAATAATGAGATTCACTTGGGTATTTTATTTGAAAACGAATTATTCTTGTGATATTTGTGATATATTGACATTTGACGTTGATCTTAATCGACTGAATTACACGATTATGGTATTCAAAATATATATAAAATTTAATTTTTCATTAAAATTCTAAATAAATCATCAGAATTATCAATAAAATTAATCCAGAATTTAACTGTTAGTTAAATTTTTGTATATAGAAAAATTTTTTCAGACAATCATTTAGTTATTACTTTTCGGAAAATTTGGAAGATGTTCATCATTAGAAATGAAAAATATTTTAACTTTGTTTCATGTGCGTCAAAACATTATAATCTTAGAGACTAGACTTAAGTCGTAAACAAACAATTCAAATTCTAACTTTTATCATAGTTTCAATGCCAAAATAAGAATGAATACAGATTTCAGTTTAGTGCTTCGCTGTCTTTTGATTTTAATACTTTAAATTATATTTTTTTATTTATTAATAAAATTCGACAATTGCAGGTTCTTTTTATTCTTCCCATATTGTAAATAAACTTCATCTGCAGACCTGATTTTTCACACAGAAAGAAGCTTATTTCAAAAGTTGTTTTTAGTTCTGGTTCCTTTAACCAATCGAAGTTACGTAATCTTCTCTTCCAAAAGTTGTTTTCGAAAACAAATAGATCTTGCTATTTTTCCTCTTTATTTTAAAGCCAGCCTTTTAACAGTTAATTATTACACTTTCTCATGTTCAATAAAATAGGAGTTACTTCTTTTATTAAATTCTCAAGTAAAATGTTTTGTTTTAAAATTAAATTGAAGATTTATCTAAAATATTCTATCAATAATCATTATACTGTTGATATTTGGAGATTTTATTCGGGATTATCCTCAAATTGATACATATATGAAACATGGCTTGAACAAATAATACTACAAAAACTAGTCAAACTTTCCGAAAAAATAATCCAGAATATTTTTTATTATTATTCTTGAATCATAATTTTATTTGATTTCCAAACTATGAGGTAACGAGTAAAGCATTAAAGAGAAATTCATATATTCATAGAAATTATTTATGAAACTAACCATCTTATAAATTCGACACTATCAAAAAAAATCGCTGAATATTTCTAAAATTCTAAAACAAGAAATAGACGTAATACCTATCTAGTACTATCTTTCTTATTAAAAGGTTAAAACCTATTAGAACCATTTATTTGGCAAAAGAAGATCTGATCAGATAACGTTAATTAAACCATAATCACGATTCTTTCAGATTAAGCTTTAATGGACAAAATTCCTAATACAGTATCTAATTCTCTAGTACATCACTTAGATTTTCATTTAGATCGTTATCATTTTTTATCGCCTTATTCGAACTATAATCTCGTCTTCATGGCATTAATATCTTTATTTATTTTAAACAAATATTGTTAAAATTATTTTCTTTATTTAAATATTGTTATTATTTTCTGAATGATTCTTGAAAATTGTATTCACGCAATTAACTTTTATAATATTTTTCAAAAAAATGGAAAATATTTTATGCATTTGCTTTAGTAATCAAGATATTTAACTGTTCTGCGAAAAATTATATTGCCAAAAAATGGAAATTTTCTCAAGTGCATATATATATTTTAGAATTACTTTTAGTAAAGAAACGAACAATACGGAACTTAAAAATTATTTATATTAACTTATAATAAGAATTGTTTAAAAAAAATCTCTAGCATATAGTAATTTCTATTCTGTAATTTGATTTTTGCGGTTATAGTTATATTTAATCCAACAGAGATTACTATTATATATGCAAATTGTAAATATTAATTTTTAAAGAAGTTTGAATATATTAATTTTCAAAGAATTTTTTTTAATTTCGTTGAATATTCTACAGTATGTATTCTAAGATGATTACTTTTTATTGATCTTCATCTTGAATACATTTTGGAAAGAAGCTATTTCAGAAAAATAGGAATCAAAAATATAGAAGAAAGACATAATATGTATTTTCTATATACAATATCAAATAAGTCTAAAAGCAAAAAAACTAATTGAAAATACTATAAAAAAAAGAATAGTAGTAATAATAAAATTTTTTTGCAGAATTTTTTGATTAAACGAGGAATACATAACATCAATGATTTATTTTTAGTTAGTGTATTTATTAATTATATTAAAATATTATATTCAAACAGCTAAGAACATTCGAAACTTTATTATTATTATTTTAATTTTCACAATGGATGTTCATCATTTTTTTTTTTTTTTTTTGTAAATTAAAATAATTCGTTAAAATTTTGAAGAGTAAATTAACGTGAAATTTAATCGTTCTTTTTAGGAAATTTTAATTAATTTTAAATTATTTTTAAATCGTTTAAAATTATGACTATGAACATGCTACTATAATCTAGTTTTCGATATTTATATTTAATAGGCCTAAATTATTTTTCGTCTTTATAGTTATAAAAATAACTAATAATTGTATTGCGTATGCTAGCAATATTTCATATAAAAATCAGATTTCAAAATTAGCTTGGTAATAAATATTAATTTCTGATAGATAACAATTTATTTTAGACATTTTACAGGCATCTTCACGCAGAGTTTTGTTACATAATTATGATAACAGAATTAACGCTTAATATTATTCGATAATGTTTTTAATAATTTCTGGAATATTGAGAAGTTTTATTGACAAATTAATAAAGTGAAATGCGTTTAAAAATATATTTTAGCTTCATTTGCGATATACGTTACGACTTAAATCGAAAAAGTCAAAAAATATAGCTATAAACTCATGTTTATTAAATAGTTATCGGTCAAAAATTCTGCTTACATTCAATTATGTATACATAAGGCCCGATCTTTCACTTGATAATTAATAGTCAATGTTAATTATTTCATTATTCCATTATTTAACCTCGAAGACAACCCAATGTTATTAATGAATATGTTACACATCCTGATTTACTTCACCTGACATTCTAAATAAGCATAAATTAAATTAGCATCTTAAAAGTATCTCAAACTGATACTGTAAATCAGATACTCAAGAGAGAGCTAAAGAGAGGTATTTTAACATGATGCAAAATTTAATGTTGTTTTCATCATTAATTCATTTCTTATTTTAAATCTTTAACTCTCAATATTTTTTTAGAAATAATTTTTTTCGGTTGTTCTTTAAGAACAATAAAATTTAATTAAACTATCTGAGAATGTTATCTTGTTTGCAATTTTTATTCATAATAATGAATAGCTATCAAATCAAATTCATTAAGCGTATAATTTTTATTTTTCGAATTCTTGTGCATTTATTAAATAAATACAAAGATCTTAATAAAGTTTTTAGTGATCAGTAAACACATAATGTTAAAAATTATTTCATTACATGTTTTAGAAAGCGTTATTTAATACAAAAAAAAAAATTAAAAATTTCTATATGTAAACAAAATTTTTAAGTTATTTTTTTTATAATTACGGCTAGCGTAAAAAAAAAAAAAAAAGAATTTTGCTTGATGTTTCCGTTCAGATATTTTTATAATTATTACAAAAATTTACTTAAAATTATTTTATTCGATTTTCTATAATTAAATAAAATTAAATAATTAGAGCCAAAACAATCCGTGAAATTTGTTAAATCCTATAATAAAATATTAAAAAATAATATGATATCAGCAGAAAATTTTTTGATAGTAGGAAAAAATATATAGTATTTTATTTTATTTTTTTCTTAAAAATAATAAAATTGAAAATAAAAAAATAGATTAATCAATCTTCCTTTAAACACGATCCGTTTAGTCCGAGACTATAATTTTACATTATTTCCAAATTGGATATTTAAGTCTTTTCCCCGTAGATTTTTCCTTGACGTTTTTTAAGCAAAAGCTAACGTGTAAAAACAGCAATTTTCTGATAAATTTCCTCGCTTTGAAAGAAAACAAGATGTTGGCTGCTTGTAATCTTGCCTTTATTTATCAGCATTCATTGATGGTTTGTGCCAGAGACTCCGTTCGTCTGTCGACAGCAACACATATAAATTGTTTCTGTCTTACTTAATATAAATTACAATAGCTCAAAACAAGCAGATAAATTGATTACCATCATGTTCTAACAATCTCTTGGCGAAAATGTCGAACTATCAAACAATGCACTTTTTTTCTTTTAGGAATTTTTTAAAATTGAAAAAGAAATTTCTGTAAAAAACAACAAGAAAAAGCACACAAAGTTAAACTCTAGGGACTTGTCTGCAGAAAGTAAAACAAAAACAATGTTTCTTTTAAACAACCTTTCTTTTTTTTTAATTTTATAGAAACCATAGCAAATTCTTACAGTTAAAAAAACCATTACAGATAAGTATTAAACTCGAGAATGAAGTCAAAACTTTATAAGAAACTACGAATGGAAGCAATTATTTTTAATTAATAAAATACCTTAACATAATGTTTTAATCTTAGACTATGATCAATTATGTTCATTGAAATTCATGGTAATTATAAAGGGAAAAAGTATTTTAAATTCTAATCTAACCAATCATAAGGTTTTTATTAGAGATTGCCGAGAGGTATATTTGTTGTTAGCTTAAATAAACAGAATTAATTGAAGGTTACCTACGGAAGATACAATGTTGATTAGTTTCCTGTCTCCAAAAATTAATCATACCATCATCCACGTTTTTGGAGAAACTTAATCAGACCTCACAATTCATTTCGATTATTTTTTTTTATCAGTTGCTTTTTATATATATATATATATATACATACACAATATTTCTCTTGTCTGAAATATTAAATTTAAAATATTTATTTGTTCTCTTCAAATTCCTGATTACTTTATAAATCTTGCTGGAAAAATTTATAAATATTTTCGAAACTTTAAATTAAAGTAGTTTAACAAATCAGTTTAGTAAAGTAAAATTTTTTTATAAGGACAAAAATCGAAAAAGAAATTGTTCATGTTAATATTTATAAATTCATAAAAAATTATTTATTAGTATGCAAGAACGTTACATATTGTTCTTAAAAATATTTTTTGCATCTATTTTTAAAATAAAACTTTTTCTTTAAGTTATCAAATAGATAACACGTTAATTTTCAAAAATATTATTACACAGTCATTGTTACGTTACAGGTGATTGTTGTCGATTTCAACCAATAAGAAAGGGTGTAAATTAATAACATTTTTTTTTCTGTTAATAATACAATAGGGGAGATTCATAAATACAGTATACACAAGAATAATGCAATTAAATTATGATAAAAAATGATAAACAAAACATGATATACATAAATAAGCGATACAAAGACATTAAACAAAATATAAATAATCAAATTAAATTATAACTAAATACAAAAGTGAACATTTCATTAACAAGTGTCAAGTAAATTATGGTGCAATTGTTATGAATAGATTATAAATCAAAATATAAAATATCAAAGCGTCACTAAATTTTAATTTTCTGATAGATAAATAATGTTCATTGAAAATTTAAAATATTACATAATTTATGGTGAACTTGTTATAAAATATTTAATTTTAAATTTAATTATTAAAAAAAATTGAAAATGATTTAAAATCCTGTCTAATTTGAATATATTTAAGTCGCGAAGTTTTGTGGACAAACCTATTTTGCCATTTTTGTTTATAAGACCCTACACAGTCTTAATAATCCTTGACAAGTGACAGAAAGAAAGAAAGAAGGGGTGAAAAGCCCCTTCTTTTTTTCTTTCTATCTTCATTTTTTTCCTGATAAAATGCTCATACCAACTCTTAAAGAAATCATTAACATACAATATTAATATTAATTATATACGCTTTAAAAATTTTGTCAGTAATAATGACTGCTGTATATTATTTTCTGCACGTTTTATTTACAGTAAAATCATGACGTAAATTTTTAAATTAATAAAGAAAACAATCATTCGAACAGCTTATATTATTAAAATTAATATTTCTTAAAATTTTTGCCTTTCGTAACAAGATAATTGCATAAATGTATTTATGAAATTGCTGTAACGGAATAATAAATTTTACTTTTATCGAAGAGAATAAATAAAATATAAAATATTTAATTTAAATAAGTATCCTATCAAATATTTATGAAACGTATGTTTTCTTAATTAAATTCAAAACTATTTTCATTTAATTTTTATACAAATATCGTTTAAGTAATACGTTTGTCACAACTATTCCATTATTGAGTAAGCGTGGCAGAAACGTTGACAGCAAGTGGTTCCTAGTAAAGAGATATGTCACTAGAGGGCAGTATTAAGTTAGTAATGACACCTGAAAGGACCTCATTTTCCGGCTGGATGAAGGACTGAGAATGAGAAAAATATGTCGCTCCTAGCCATTCTACTAATTAAACAAACACTATCAAAATTTAAGATAAATTATGCCAAACTTGTCAAGTTTTTGTCTCACACGACGAGATTATTATTCATATAAAATTGAATAGTACAATTACGATTTTTTTAATGTTATTCCGCTAATGTTTTAATTTTATCTATTAATTCTAATCACATTCTAAGATTTTTAACTTAGCCTTCGTATTTACAGAAAAATTCAATAAAAAAAAATATATATATATATATTTTGTTTGAGTAAAACATTTGTTTATTTTTCGCTTCAAACAAATATTTGATTCGTATTTGGAAAGCCTTTATTATAAATAAATAATTGTATTTTATATAGAGAGACCAAATTTTTAAGTACGTTATTGATCGGGTAAGTTCGGCATCCGTTTTATTTAGTATTAATCATAATTAAAGAAAATAAAAGAAAAAAAAATCGAAAACAATCGACATAAAAAGAAAACACAAATTGGAATTATAAAAATAATTTGGTCGATCTCAGAATCGAAAATTTTGATTAATCCAATCACAGTTAACAATGAAATTTTTTTTTCTATAATTTTGGTGCACTTTTAAGAAAAGCAACGTACTGAATATAGATTTTTTATATTAATTATATTAATCGCTAATTTATGATATCGTTTGTTTATTTACGCTACTTAATATCGATGATATACCGCTCCAATTATGCGTGTTTAAACCGACTGCTTCATGCTTTATGTGATAGTTAATACGCGTAAACATTGTCGGGAAATCCATTTAGCAAAGGCTATAGAAAGCATTGTGCGATAGATCATTGCTTCCTATTATTAAAACTAGAATAAAACTGAGGAGAAAAAAAAACTGATATAAACCCTTGCGAGTATACTATTTGTATTAAAAAATAGGATTTTATGTTAAATTTATAGGACAATCTCAACAACAACAAAAAAAATAATAAAAAAATCTAGGTTGCTTTATTATTTAAAGATACGAGATTGAATTTTTATCTTCACAAATACAATTTCTGTATTGAATAAATGAAAAAAAAGAAAGCCTGTTCTACTTTATCAGTTCAATAATTTTTATTTATTTAAAAAACTCTAAACCAAATTTTAAAAAATATTTTTTAACTTAAACTTATTAATAAAATTAGAAGTTTAAATTCGAATTTTTTTTTATTTATTAAAGATAAAAAGAGATAGATTTGAGGGAAGTAATCGCATTTTTATGTGGTTTTATTTTATTTTATGGTAAAGGTTACATCTAAGTTATTTTACTTGGCTATAGAATACAGCAATTTCAATGCAGAAAAATAACTTATATAACAATTCTTTATTCCGTTGTGTTTTAAGAAAAATGACAATACATTTTAGTTTAGATATTGCGGGAGCGATAAATCAAATTCTTTGTTTATCTTTCGTCCATTTGTAGCTAAAACCGAATCCCATTTTCGAATTCTTATTTGACAAAATTAATGGCACATTTAATCGGACAGAATCTGTTTTATTGCCGAAGGATAAATTAATAACATTAAGCGCTACTCGAATCTTATCAATAAACTCCTAAATAAATACCAAGGTAATGTATAAAAATCTTGCTACCAGCTGTTATATAGAGTTCGATTATTACTTTAACCATATGATGATAAAGATATTTTATGTTAAACGTAGCGATTATAAGCGATAAAGATTTATAAATCTGCAAAAAAAAAAAAAAAAAAATTCATCTTCCACATAAATTATTTTCTGTTTTCAGCAAATATTGCTTAGTATTCTAAAACAAATTCGATACCTGAACAAATATTTCTAAGATTATTTTCGGTCGAAATGAAGACAGTTTGCATTCTAAAAGAGGATTTTGTTTCGAGTAATCTTGAAAATCCATCCTCAGTTATTTTATTTAATATTATTTAAGATAAAGAACATAAGTAACTATAACATAGTGTTATCTATCAGATAAACTCAATTACGTGAAATTAATAATCAACAAACACAATAAAATATTCATGATTTGTGATTCTAGACGTTAATCAAGTTAGACAAAAATCTAGTAGTCTATTTACATGCATTATATGACTTTCCATATATCCTTTGCTTCCAGTAATTTTCATATATATATATTTTTTTAATCTGATATCATTCGGATTTATGATATATCAAAGATAAATATGTAACTTTTCATTTTTCTAACATAATACTGATTCAAATTTATAGTCAATTTAATACTAGACAATGTGATTAAACTGCAGCATTCAAAAATTTAATACTGCATTTAATACTAGACAATGTAATCAAACTGCAGCATTCAAAAATTTATTTTTAATTATCGGACATTTTATTGAATAATTCATGATGACCAACAAGAATAGGAATCAAATGTAAATAAAATCGAAAAAAATTATCGCAATAGATCATTATACAGTAATACCCCACTTAACGTGAAGGATGCATTCCAAATTTTCATACCGTTAAACGGGGTAGGTCTTTGCAAAAATATGGTATCAAGAGAAAAATAAAATACAATTTATTAAATTTTATGAAATTCATTTAATATATAACTTAGAATTACATAAATAATACAAAGGTTTGAAAATAAAATTAAACAAACATAAATAGATTTTAATCACAAGTGCGGTCTTATAAAAATGATTACAGAAAAATTTTAAGTTTGAAAAAAATTTTTTCACCAATTTTTTATAGAAAAAATATTTTAAATTTGAATAACGTTATAGTGAAATAATGTTAAACGGGGTAACATTAAACGAGGTATTACTATATATGATAAACATAGAGATTCGAATGAAACTTCCGAAGAAAAAAATGACTATGGAAGAAAAAGTTTAAGAATAGACACAAATAATAAGATTAAGTTAAATCGTTAAAAAGTTTTGAGATTGTAAACACCTATGATTAATTTCAATAAGAAAAAGTTTCCAGTAAGTAAAGACAAATTCTTTTTCTACCGGATATTGGATTTATAATAGGATCAATCATCACTTTGGCATCTTTTCTAATTAACTTTTAGCGTGTCTATACATAAGGATGATAGTTCGCATTATAATTATTTTTGTTATGCCTATAAAATAAATAATAAGAAATATTAATATAATTTATTTATAAGTTCAATTTTGTGTTGAAATTATTATTTTTTTATTATACTAAACAAATTTTATTAACTAATCTACAGAATTTTCTTTCGTTCTACTTCATATATGCATTTTAAATATCGGATAGAAGTGTTTAAAGTTGTTTGTATTATAAATATGTATATATAAAAGGAAACAAATATTTATTGACTTTATAAACAAAATTGATTAATTTTAAATTTAGGAAAAAAAATTAAATACATTTTATAAAATAGAATTTCAATGAGAATTGAAGTTGAAATCTTACTTATACAACTAAATGAAGTTTAAAATAAAAAAATTAATATATTTAACACTTCTGTTTGATTGAAAATATAAAAAATAATTTCATTTTTTTCCGTTTATTAATTTTTTTTTCTTAAACAAATTTGAATAAGCTAAATGAATACATAAATTCAATTTATGTGTTCATTTAACTTATGCGAATTAAATATGAATATTTAATTCGCATAAATTCAATTTATGCCAATTAAATATTCATGTTTTGAAGTTTTTCGCCACTAAATTATTTAGATATTCTTTTAAAAATCGAAAGAACTTGAATAGAACTTAAAATACGTTTAGGCTCTTAATTTTTATAATCAGTAGCCATTAAAATGCCATTAATCTCCGGTTTCATTTAATAAAAATATACTGCTTACTATATACATAGAATGGCCATCATTCATTTCGAAGAATTAAATAAAAATTTAGTAGACTTAACTTGCATTAGCGACTATACAGCAAAAATATTTATCATTATAGCATATATAATTCCATTATTTAATCTTGATATCTTTTCTATATTTAATAAATCACTTTAGAGTTCAGATATTCAGCAATAATCATCAAATCCGTAAATACAAAATCTTCTTTACTTATAATTAATTTGAATATACCAAAGATATTTTTATCAAATAAATTCAAAAATTATCAATAAACGTTTAATTTAACACAACTAAAGTTTACGTTTAGTTGTGTAATACATAAATCAATTCTGTAAGTTTTATGTAAAAGCTGTTATTGCTTGAAAAATAAAATATTTTGGTTACATAACTCACTATAATTATAAAAGTGAATAAATTATTATTATAGATAAATTAAGAATTAAATCAGATTTTAATTTAAATATATTGTTTAATTATGCTCAAAATTTAATATTATTATTAGTTAACGTTTTCAAAATTAAAGTTCTGCAGGCTCACTCCTAACGATTGTCTATTTTGTGCGCTGTCACGGGCGGCATAATGCCTAGGAACGGCTCTGAAATTCTTTAATTAATGTTATTAATCAGCAAACAAATTTAAGTCTAGTTTCTGAAAAGAATTAGAATTTAAAAAAATCACGCACTTGTTTCTCGACGAGGTGAAGTTGCGCAAATATTGTAGTTTTAGACAATTTTCGAAAGAAAATAAAATGGCGGAAATGTTGCGAAGCAGAATTTCTTCTTATTTTTTACGTTTAACACGATAAGATTAATATATACAATACATAAAACTTCACTCCATTCGTGCATTTTTACTTTTAAGAATTTTTTAACATTGAAGAGAAAAGTGTATTTAATTTGATTTCGAAATTTCTTAATGAAGAATAAAACTCATTTGGATGAGGAAAAACGGTGGAAAAAATACTTGTGTAAATAAATCGAAGAATTTATTAAAATGAATCTAACAAAAATTAGTTATTTTGTTAAATTGGTTTAGATTTGAAAAGAGATTGCCAACATAACAAGTGGAACTCGTTGAATGGAAAATTAAATAAAATTAAAATGGCGATTTTTGTACTAATGGAAATTTCCAATTACTAATTTGTTACAATTAGAAAAAAAAATGAAATAATTCATTAAAAATTTATTTATTATTAGAATTCGATAACTAATAAAAACGAATTTAAAAAATTTTAAAAGCGTTATTTTTGTTAGGTCATCCAAATATTTATTTTTGAATTTTTTTCTAATATAAAATAGCATTATTTTAAGCTGAATTTAAAGTCGACTAAAAAAAGAAACTCGTAAAAATTCTGCTCTCAGCTAAAAATTCATCAAATTTAGTATATTCTAAATGAATCTAATCTGAAACGAATTAGCGTCATTTAGAATACTAATTTCAATTTCGCAATTAAAAGTTTTCCATATAGAATATCTTTCTACGTGATTCGCATCTCGTAGAAAGATGTTAAAAAACAATACGATCTTGTTTGAACTGTGCACTAGACAACACTGTTATTATGTAACGAAAATTCAAAATTTTTATTAAATTTTTAACAATTTTTTTCTACTTTTAGTCTGATCGTTAACTATCGCAGATTATTTTAATTAATGTATTATTATAAATTTCAGTCAGTCACAAACATTACAGAAGAAAATTTTTAACATGTTTCTCTCATTAATGGTTTTTGATCATAGCACCGGTAATGGCATATTAATAGTTCAAATTTCATTATTCAATTAATTTATAATTGAATTAAAAAAAAGAAAATGTCAAGTAAAATATTATACTTTCATTAATTTTTCACATTGTTACAGCATTACCGAATAATGGAAAATTAACCTGTCACTTCGTACATTTGAGATATTCTTAATATTATTTCTTTAGCCATTTATTTTCTATGTAGAAATTTTAATTAAAAAAAATTGAGTGTGTTTATTAATTTTAATATTTTCTAATTTTCTTTCAAAGAAGAAAAATTAAAATTCGCTTTTATCATTTTTTGGACAACGATAGGTTAGAAAAGAAATAATGAAAGGTTTTATAATATTTTATAAAATTTTATATCCTTTGTAGAACGTGAAGAAATATTTACTACCGTTTTTCAAGGATTAATAATATTCTAAATTATAGAGGATTTTTATATAAACATATGAGAATGATGGTGGCTGTACCGGGCGATTTTCTTTTAACATTTTTGATATCATTCACGGTTATAAAATATTTTTATATGCGATTTAACTTGAAACTTCAGAAAATGGATTTCGGTTCACTACGCGTTAGACATTGTCCATAGCGAAGTATCAAAACAATTTTCCGACTAGTGTGGAGTCAAGTTGTAACAAAGCTGTATGTGGAGGAATAATTCCATCCGGATCTCAGGATTTTCGGCTTATAGGATTTGTAATATAAGGAAACAGATATATTTGAATCAAAAATGTTTTAGCTTTTGAGATGTTTGACTATTGTTGCTCAAAATAAGCTTTTTATGGTAAATTTCTCTATAATTATTTTAGATGTATTCTTCGTTTATGTTTTTATTTTTTATTTTAATATATAGGATACTGTGTACTTGTTTACGGATAGATATACAGTGTATGTAAAGTAAATAAATTATATTATTCATTAAAATTTGCATATTTTCATAATTTGCATTGTCAAAGCCAATTTTTATAAGATACTATTGTATTTAATTAAATACTTTCGAAACAATTCATAAAATGAGCTCCAAACAAAAATAAAGTACTTAGTAACAAAATTTCTGAAGTGTGCGTAAAAGTCGCTATTGTAAAGCGAGATTAAAATTTCGTGATTTCGGAGAGATGTTCTTCTTATCCTACCATATTCATAAGACATGAAGTGAATTTTCCTCTCTAGCATCTCTGAAATTTCACTTTTCTAATGCTGAGTTCGGCCACATGTATAATATGCTAGTGATTTCTAGCAGCAAAATGCTTTCATTTAATTTAACTTTAAAGTGAAGCTACTTAAATGCATTTTAACCGCGCTATTACTTTGAAGATACTTTTTTTTATAAAAATAGAGATAGTTCTTAACTTATTGTCAGAATGGAAGAAGGTTTATGAAATTGCATTCTTGTAGATATACGTTACATTAATAATTTTTGAAAAAAAGGAAATTTTTTATTTATGTAAACCAATTTTAAAAAATATGATATCCATTCAAATTAGTGTATAACAATTTTTTATAATTCAGCTGTCTCATTCGGATCAAATCGAATTGCATTTAAAGGGATCGCTGAAGACATTTGAGAAAATTTTTCTATTTTGATCCATCATCTTGTTAAATATAGCGGCTACTCTAATTACAGTCCTGAACCTTTCATTTTTGAAATTTGACTATTTCTAATCTATCAAATCTAATAATAAAAGCAATTTTATATAAAAAATACGTAGCGAATGACTTTTCTTGTATAAAAGGAATTTTTGAATTTTTTCTCCAAAGAAACTGTGATCAGATTTTTAAATAGAGTCGTAGCTATGATTATCGACTTCTTTTTAATAATAATAATAATAATCAAAAATATAACTAAAACTTAATTTATACTATTATAGAACTAAATTCATACTAGATAGGAATTTAACTGCATTCAAGAAGATCAGTTAGATCTATTTACTTATCTTTATTTCTTTTTAGTTTTATCAAAACACCTTAGACTTGCTAAAAATAATTACTAATTTTTTTACGAAATTTTTAAAATGCTTCGCATATTAGCCATTAAAGTTTTGATACATAACACATAAATGATAAATAGTGCATTAATGTTTAAAAATGATATTTTTAATCATTAAACATAAAACTTTTAAATTTGGAATTCTAGAATTTAAGCTTTATCCATTTTGTTGATTGTTTGAAAAAATATCCTTTAACTATATAAATCGATCTAATATTTCTTTAAGTTATTTTAATGCCATTCAAATAAATTATTTATTTAAATTACGTTAAGTGATTGTTCATTATTTTCAGCTCCCTCTCCAATACTCTATATTTAAATGGTTTAGACACCAGCAAATTTGCATGAATCAATAGGAATAATTTTAAACTCAAAATTAAATTTTCATTCTAAATCTAATAATTAAAGAAGTGAAATATTTAAAAATTCTATTCCTTAACTAAAGTTATACTTTAACTCGAATATTTATATGATTTGGTGTATGAGATTAAACAATAATAAATGGTAACGTCCACTTAAAGAAGTTTATCAATATTTATGTAATACCTAAAAATAAGCTTTAATTAGTAAGAATATTTTCATAAGAAAGTCAAAATATTGCATAACGATAAATTTGTTTTGGAAAATAATTAGATTTATTAATGACTTAGTTAAAAATTATATTTCTTATTACTTAAAGCCAATAAAATATAAACACGGTTAATTAATATGTGCAAAATTTATAGAATGATGTTTACAAGATCGCACCGAGTACATAATTATCTTAATAATTTTTGGCAGGTCCTTGTTTAATGAAATTTAGAGGGAAGTTATTTTTGTGAAAGATGTCGAATCAAGTCAATGTCTATTTGCTAACTTTATTAAACCAACATATCTTATGTTGCACTAAAATATTGATTATCGACAAAGTCGCGAATCTTTTTTTCTTTCTTTTTAAACTGAATTTTGAAAATTTGTTGTGCAGATTGAGCCTTACTTTCTTATATTTTTACATAGAGTAGAGTCTTGGCTATTATTTATAAAAAAAAATGGCATTACAACATAAATCATATATGACTAGTAAGTTATTTATAGAAGGACATCTGGATCAACAATTTTGATGTCATTTCGGCCTATAATATTCATAACTAGGAAAGACAATTACGGAGTTGATAATGGAAAAAAAATGAAGTTCGGACATCACATTACTCGAAAACTTTTTGATCTCAGGTAAATAATATGAACTTTTTCCAAGAAATATTTTTCTAAAAGCAATATTTCTTTTGTATAGCGGAATAAATTGAATAAAAGCTGACACGAAATTTAGATATATTATTACATTAAACCTCTAGATTGGTCACTTGTTCTACCAATTTCAGGTCACCAGAGGCAGGTGGCTAAGTTATAAATGTTTACGCTAATGTTAAAGTATCGCTGTTTGGCTATTCTCTTAAATCAACATAGACAGATGGTCCCACGTAACAAACTCTTATTGAAACGTTGAACTATTGTACAAAATTTTACGAGAACATTTTTGTTTATATCCAGAATAAAAAATACGTATATAGAGTATTAAACACTTTCAAAATTAAAAAACAAAATAATATTTTAATGATTTATAAATGTATTGATATATTAATGTTTGCACAAGAAAAAGTAATCAATAATATTTGCTTTTTTTATATTAAGCAACTAGTTTATAATTTTAAATATATATATATGCAAATTTATGATATTTATTATATATTTATTTATTTATATTTTCCATATTGTTTGTAAATAATATAAAAGAAAAATATTTACATAGTTATAGTATTTCATTTTATTTTAACATAGTATTAAAAAATTTATGCAACAAGAATAATTAAAATGATATAACAAATATTCTATAATATTTTTCTTTGTAGAAGCTGAAACTTTCGGATAAAAAATTGTAAGTTTAATTATTCAAACTAACTTGTAAATTCGATTTTAAAGCTATAAACAAAATTTGCCTGCCTATTATAAATCTAAAATTATTGTATATGTACAGTAAATATCATAAATCCGACTATCGGTTTATTCAAACAAAACTTTATTATATGTACATTATATGATTTTTTTTTTACCTTTTAAAAAGTACAATACTGTATTTGCTTTCCTTCATAAATAAAGCATCATTTACTAATGTTTAATGTTTTGTAATGGTTAAAAAATCTAAACAATATACAAAAACATCCATTTTTTCATAATCATTACTAGCATTGGATTTGACATGTTTTTAATAATCGAATCTGCGCATACAGTTCATTAACAGTTTCGTTTCAATAATCCGGAATATCGCTAATCCGGCATTGATAATAAATTTCTCTATTAATCCAGATGAGCAGCGTTTTACTGTACTGTCTGACGATGAATAGAAAATTTACATAAAACTTGTTTATTTAAATATTTAAATGACGAAAACAGATACTGTATAGTTAATGAGTTACTTTACGTAATCATGTTTAGTTTAAATAACAGTAATAAAAAATATAGTTGTGATTAACTTTTTTAAAAAATGTAATACATACTAAATAATTAAGAAAAAATTTTTATCGAAATGAAAGTGAATTATACAAGTCAAAATTTTCTGAAAATTTATTCAGTAGGCGTATATTTTAATAATAAAAACATTACTTAACTAACCGTAAGTCTTGATTGTAGAAAAAGAAGGAAAAAAAAAATCAGCTGAATGTTTAAACTAAAAGAATCTATTATATATTCGAATGTCTAAATTAAATTCCGAAAATATTTTCGAATCCAGCCGAATAAAATTACGATAGCGATACACCGATAATTTCGATGACCTTTCTGAGAAATATTTATCATCATCGTTCTGAACAATCAAAAAAAAAAAAAAAAACTAACCTTCAAAATTTATTTTCGTCTACATTGAATGTTAAAAAAATATTTCTGCTTTAATGCATTATATTTCTGTACAGTAAAATGCTTCATACTCTTTTTTCTAACAAAAACTTCATATTTTCTGTTGTTTTCAGTGGATATCTTTTTACTTTTATCTTTACAATTTACGAGATAATTTCTATGTATTGTCTCGGAAGAAATTACAATATAGGGCCTAATTCTAACAAATGATATTTTGTTTATGAAGAACTTAAAATAAAATCTAAATAAATTCGTATAAGAAGCGCAAGAATATTTTAACATATCCTGAAGAACTCAATGAATCTTTGCATTAAAATACTTTTATGTACTGTACTTCAATATCATAATAGGATATTTTATCTAAACTTCTACAGTTAAAATGATGAAATTAATAAACGATATCACCTATTATATAAAGAGTAAGAATTTTAATATAAAAATTATTTAGAAATATCCCATTAGTATCTTTTTGCTAGCAGTTTTCAATGCAAAACTATTTATTAAAATTGCGTTGAAGAATATTCGAATATAATTTCTATTTTTGAAAATTCTTGCTTGAAGAAATGAAATTCTAATTTTAAAATTTAATTAATTGCATTATTTACGTTTCTTAAATTAAAAAATCCGATCGTATAAAGCAATAACATAACAAAAAATTTATTTTTTCATTCAGAATGTTTAAATAAATACTATAGCGATTCACTTGGTTTTACTGTCTTATTATTTAATATTTATTCATAAAGAGAATATCAAAATCTAAATATTTTATACGACTTTGCAGAGAAGAAACAAACAAAAAAAAATTGTTGTATTACAATTTATTTTTTTAACAATTTCTGTAGATAAAATATTAAAATTTAGAATACTCAAAACAATAACAACATTTGAGTAAACTAGCCTACATTTTGAGATTTTTTTTTTCCTACTGAACATAAATTTATAACGATAAATGCGTTTACTTTTATCAAATAGATGATGTATTTAGTTAGTTATTTTCTGATGATGAATACAAGCATTAATAGTAAAATTAAACATCATTAACTTATGATAAATTGCAAGAAGGTTAGAATATGATATACTATGCACATGTTGACATTCGGTAATATTCTCTTTCCATCTTAAAATAACAATAAGTTCAAATAATTAGAATTAATCATAAACAAACCCAGTCTGAATGATATATTTGTCTGGCTGTTTAACGGATATCAATTTATCAGTTTAGTTTTCTGCCTTCGAGCAAAAATAGGCCAATTGCTGCTAATATTTTCGCGCTAATAAAGATCTTCTAAATGAAAAATCGATCACGCAACTAATCTCGCCATCATACCGAAAGAAGAATACAAAATTATTCATTTTTTTATCTATAGAAGAAAAGTAATAATCTCTACCGAATATCTTCGCCATCAAATTATTCTTTACGAAAAATATTAAATCCTCTATATATATATGACATCTATCAGAAGTTTAGATCAAACAGAAAATGTATCTATCTATATTATAAGCTCTAGTATTATGATAGGAGATAAAGGATTTTGGAAAAAAATAAAAAAAATTGAGAATCGTACGAGCGAGCTTTGCAATAGTCCATCAATAATAATAAGCAAGCAATTCGGAAAGAATATATCTTCTCAATTGAACAAGTTAGAAACGAATTCCGCACTCAAGTGGGAATTAAGCAGTTCTATCGACAATACATCCACCTGTCGTTTTATCGGCAAAACGGCCAAAAATCAATAGGTCTGCCACAGAAGTGCATTCAATCACAACTTCGACCGCAATAGCACACAGCTGAATATAAACCTGTGGAGAATTCCCAGTGTTATCTAATATGTTTCTCAAAAAAAAAAAAAATAACAGAAAAAACCATTGGCAAATCTTCTTCAAAAATGATATTTTATTTTTATAAAATTAAAAATAAAACAAAAAGTAAACCCTATAATGCTGTAAATCGATCACGATACTTTTAACCTATGAAATTTTAAAAAACTAAAAAATATATATAAAATTTATTACTTTTATTGGAATTTTTATTCACATTTTTAACAGCTAATTTTTCTTAAAATTAATTAAATACAATTCTTACGAAAAAAAATGTTTTTATGATTTTTTTTCGTATTTTTCAAAAAAAAAAAAAAAAAAAATATTAGTAGCAAAATTTTTTAAATAAATGGTTTCGAATTATATATATAAAATTCGTATATCAGTGGAATACACATTACTCATTTAAACATGTGGCAACAGTTGCCTTCGACATTCATTCCGAGCAGACGAAATTAAACCATTATTATGTATACAGATGTAGTTGCTTCCTGTTTTATTCAGCAAACAACAACGTGAAGAGACGAATACGCGATGACTAAAAATGAATTATGTACACAATAAAGATTGGAGAGTTCCTTCAGCTAAAATATTCAAACTAGAAACAACAACACTATATTTATCAAACGACATAACGGTTGATTGACTGATGCATTTGCCACTTGGTTCTAGACACGTTGTCTATGAATAGAATGATGGAAAACAGGATGCGAACCATTATCACGCGAAATTTCTATCAAGCACATCTTTAATATTTGACATTAATTAGTATTATAACGATATAACAACTGTTGCCATATTTTTTATCCATTATAAGTGTCGATCGTTGGAAGAATTATTTATATAAGTATAATTAAATTATAAACGTTATTATTGCACCATTGCACCATTCTTTGAAAACTAAATGTTGGTTTATTGGAGAATTAAGATAAATTAAAAACATTTAGTTCAAATGCGACATAAGTAGTTCTAAGAGAAAACAAGGCAAGAGCTTTTGGAGTAAAGAGGTTAACAACATTTCTAATCGGACTTGGCTAGCTGCAAGTCTTTTGCTTTAATCGTTTCTAGCTAATCCAAAGTAAACTTGTTGCTAAGCAACATGGAGTCTCGCATGAGACTTGTTGGAATGGAAACATCGGTCGCTATTTATTTATATAGATGTTTTACAATATTTCTTCGCTTGTAAATATTTCGGAATTTTTTAATAGAATAGTTCTTTTATGTATTCCAATCGATTTTTTTTATTATTCAATAGAAATTTCATTTCAATCTAAATACACACGAATTTTTTTTTTATATTGCTTTTAAAAAATATTGAAAAATCAGCAAGTTTTTTATATAAATAAATTATTTCTATATATAGTCCCATAGAAAATATTGATAAAATAATATTAATTCCTTAGCTTTATAGTATTTTTTTCAATTAAGTTTCAACCAAAATTTTGTTATTTTTTCAATAAAATCGAAGATTTTTCAACCTCTTACAGGTGACTCTAAGATAAACTTCGTTACAAAAGCATATACGAAAAGAAAATAAAAATCTTTATTCAAAAAAGATAGAAAAATAATTCAAATTAAGTCTTTTCTTACAAAATTAGCTAATTGTTTTAACAAGTAACAAAAAAGAACTTTTTAATTTCCTTATCTGAATTGAGCTAGTCGAGTGCAGAACATGTGGTCTCTTCTCGTGAGAGAAACAAGCATTGACAATGTATCAAAGTTGATTTGACCTAGTTGCAGATAAGGCAAAGGTCGCAGTTTTTGTTGGAAATAGGTGCTTTCAGCTTTTCTTACCTTATTTCGTAGGTAAATAGTGAAAAGGAAATGAAAGAATCAATCTCACAAGAGAAATAAAGATAATAATAAAGAAAAATAGCCATTCTGCCTCGTTTTTCACCTCTTATCTATTAAGGATGGAAACAATAATAATCGTGGCAACTTAGTGAATCTACGATTATTAAATTTTTCAATTTTTTATCTGATAATTAATACTTAGGTACACTGTAAAAAGATTTATTACACTGTATATCTTTTTTTATCGCGAAAATAAAAGTATAACTTTCTATTTTATGTAACATTTAGTTAATGTGTTTAATTTAATTCAAAATGTAACCAATATATTCATTTATTTAATTATACATTAAACAGAAAGAATAGAATATAAAATAAAATTTAACGCTCTCAATGGTGGGGTATATTATAATTAATGGAAAGCATATAAATATTCATTAATTTAAATTTCTATTAATGCTAAGTTCTCTTTGCCGAAAAATAAAATTAATTCAGAAATTTTACGGACAGTATAAAGCGATAAAATAATTTTATGTAATTAAAATGTTAAATTTAGAATTAAATTAATTTTTTTAACGACAAATGTTTGCGATGTTCGGGTTAACGTCATCGAAATAATCGCACTTAGATGGATAAACGCGTATCCAGAGGAAAAAAAAAAGCATTATTTCAGTGTCTTTTATATGAGAATATTCACTAGACAAAAGCGATAGTGACTGAAGTGAATTACTAAGTCATTCTTCGAAGATTATTAACAGGTATTTTGCAATTCAACACCGTTTTATTATTTTCTACGAACTGGCATCAAGAATTTTCTCTCTCTCTCTTGCTCTCTCCCTCTCATTCTCTCTGTCTTATCGTTCACAACCTATTTGATATGCTAACTGTCCAGTCAAAGACAATTATTGAAGTTTTGGATGGCTGTGATCAAACGAAAAGACAAAACGAAGCAAAAGTCCATTAGCATAGCGGTTTCGTTGCCTTACAAAAATTTCTTTCTTTGGCATTATCTCCAGACAGGAATTACAATATGCACGGTCCACATACGAAACAAGGGAAGACGAAGAAGAAGAAAAAAAAGAACCGCAAAGAATCAATACTTAAAGAATATTTGATGAACAAAGTTTGCATTCATATCTAAAGTAGATGCGCCAAAAATTGAATATTTCTTTCGTTAATATTTTATGCTGTTCGTGTTCGGTTACTGAAAACAATATCGTAATTCTTCGAGAAATCATATATATATATTTACATGTATGATTGAAGAAAAAAAAAGCGATTTTTATAAATATTGATGTTTATTTTAACAAGTAAATTATATAGTTGGCCAAATATTATTATTTATAAATTCGCAGAAATATGTGTGTCGTTAGCAATAAATGGTATATATATGTATATATTTTTTTCTGCATTATCATTCTAATGGAAAATTCTTATTTTTCCAGTTGACGATAGCACCTGGTGGAGTACTGGCGTGTATTATTCGTTTTTCTGCTATATAAAAAATGTAACTAGATACTAACGTCGAAGGTCACACCTCTAATTGATCTGGCACTGTGTAACAGTGTCTGTGAATCTCGTTTCTCTGCAGGACACTGATGTAGAACAGTGGAACTACCTTTAAGACCCAGCGTGTTGCATAAGGGTAATGCCCTATGTTAGCGACCTCGTTTGACATTAGTTAGCTTAGAAATCATTTGTAACAGACATCAATGTTTTGTATAAGCATCTGTTTGTTTTGAATGCATCTAAAACAACATAAAAGTCTTTTTAAAAAAAACGGGAATGTTTTCAGTTGTAAACTGTGCCTGCAATTCGGTAAATGCTCCGACGATAAAGTTTGTGTTCAATAACTGTAACACGAGTATTTTCTGGAGAAAAACTCGCATTTGATAAGGATATAACTAGCGCGACATATCAACCGTCCATGTGTTGCTGACATTATGATGTCAGAAGAAATGTGTACACAGGTGTTTCTTTCTGAATATTTCCACAGAAAAAATTGTAAAAGAGTGGAAGAAAAATGTTTTATTCTTCAAAACACGTATAAAAAAGAAAACTCTTAAAACTTAAACTAGGAAAAAAAAAGCATGCTGACGTTTTATTTACTTAAAAATGTTCAAAAATTGTATTTAAAAAAATCATTAATAAACTGTTCTTGTTTGTTTTAATGCTTAATTGAAACCGAATGGGAAAATCCGTTTTCACGCTGGAAATTCATTAAAGCAAATTACTCATGGATACTGCTAAACCGGATAGTAGAATGACGAATCGTCTTATTGCTAACAATCATTTTGCTTCTAATCATTTCAATTTAACACGTTTTATTGTCTGCAGCCATTCGTTTATAAACGTGATTTACAGTAAATATGTTATATACAGTATATATATTGTCTTCCATTGTGAAAAAATACAATCGAAAGTTTTTTCTCTTTCTCTCTCTCTCCCTCTCTCTTTTTTTTCTCCTGTAGAAACAAAGTAGAGTCAAAGTTAGATAAAAAAAAAATGAAACTAATTGAAAAGAATGTGGGAAGTCTTTGAAATAAAGCTGATGTTCGGATTACTTTCGAAGCATTGGCGGCTAATCATGGAAGTAAAAAGTTGATCTTAACGGTAGGTTTCCACATCTAAACAAATAACGGCAAAGCTTTAATTGTTGACGTCTTTACCTACTGTACACTGGATAGGAAATTATAAAGGACAATCTTCCAACCAGTACGAAGTAGTCCAATTAAAGATACTTTTAAGGTTTCTTGTTGCCCGAAGCATTTTATGACCTCAAAAATTGATTATTATCTTGAATAAATATCGTAAAATTTATCTATATTTTTAGTTTATATATATATATGCAATTTGAGGAGAAATAATTATTGTTACGAATGGTTTAAATTTTTTTTTAAAATATAATTTTCATAATAAATCTTCTTTTGTTATTATTAAAAATCGTAGATTAAAATAATGGCTTTTGACTAATGCATCAAAAAAAAAAAAAACTCAAATCAAACTTTGATCAGCTTATTAAATTTAATCTGATCTGATGCGTGACATTTACTGAGAGAAAATTATTTACGATATTATCAAACAAAAGCAAAAAGAAAAAAAACTTGCTAGATACTACTCACATTTTATAATATGCAACAACAAAAGCATAATTTTTTCTCTCTAGCAGTGCGTATCATGAAAAATTCATGCATATATGTGTATAATTATATTTTGGTACTCTAAGTTACCATAAAATAGCTATATTACTGTGTAGTTAAAAAAATTAAACGTTTTGATGAATGTGTTTTGCGGTGTACAATTCAAGGATGCGATAAAAATACTATTTGCCATTATATCGTCATTAATGTCCGACAATATATCTTTAATAGCTCGTTTATAGTTGCGTATATTATGGAATAATTCAAAATAGATTGTATGCATTCGCTACTCTATCTCGAAAACTTGTATGGTATTAAAGAGGAATTTAATTTCCTCCGATAACCGCGAATATTTTCTGTTATACAGTTTAGATTGCATCGCATTTTATGCCAAAATTAAGTGGCAATAATGAATTTTGTGTAGGGAATGGTTGAGAAAAGGAACTCGTAAATCTTTCGCTTTTTACCTATTAACATTTGTCTGTTATTGCTGTTATTCTTGCATTAGCAGGTACAGAGTATGTTTTCATTTTTTAGCTATCTAGTTTGATTTTAACGCTGTGGCCACACATAAAGATACCTCTACAAAATTTCTAAATTGGAACACAAGAGAATTAGAAGTAAAGAGAGGGTTAAAAAAGAAAAAAAGAAAGGTTTCTTAATTTATTAATTTGCACTTCCAAAAGCAGTCTACCAATTAGAAAATGAATGAAAACGGTAGTGATTTATTAGTACTAATTATCCAAAATTAAATTAAGAACGAAAATATGTTGATTAATTTAAATTCTAGTTAAAAATTTGAATAAGATCTCTCTTTATTCTAGGATATAACAGGAAAAAAACAGAGCATTTTTTAAAGCAACCGAATATTTTAAGAGCGATAACATTAACAAGTCATAAAATATGCATAAAATGACGCAAGAATTAATTTTATTACGCTCAAGAAATGTTTAAGAACTTTCTATTCGACGCTATAAATCAGAAGATCAAAGAAAGCTTAGAGAAAGAGGGAGAGTGAGAGAGAAGAATCTTGATGGAACAAGATTCGGAAGCTAAAACGACCGTGCTAACACATCCTATTCCGTTGTAAAAGCTAACAGAATCTCTTACCTGCTTCTGTTGTATACAAAAATACAGCAGGTATCTTCAACTAAGCTTCCTATCTTTTTCCAGTTTTGTTTAAAGTCGAGATAGAATAGAACAAATTTTAGTAAAGCCACAGGTAGTTGCAGTATAACTGGATGAAGTTACTACGGTACATGTTGCTAGCTAGGCCGTGTCTGATGCCGCGCACCCTAGCCATTGGTAACATATCGGTCTCATTCATGGAGTCTTCTGACCAATAGCGACTCTCTTCTCCCGTGACGTCACCACCTGTAGCGTCAGAACGTCGTAAACAGTCAGGATGCGGGGGAGGCTGTAGGAGGATGCTTTATGGAATAGAAAAACAGGAGAGGACAGAAAAACAATTTCTTTCATCATAGATTATACATCGGATTAGTGGTTCTTCATGGCTAAAATAACTTCTGTTTTAGTTTTGGTTAATAAATGGTTAAACCGTCTCGCAACGATTCGTTTACGTAAACTTAACTTGAATTTTCTTTTCCTTCCTGCTTAAATAATTACGGCTATATAATATATATCGCAGACATATATGTATATATATATATTTTATAGTCTTTTTAAACTACATGTAGATAATTTCTTAATGAAACATATACAATTTAATATTACCCACATGCACAGGCATTAGCAGTTGTTCAATCAACTGACAACCACCTGTCAAGACAGCTGCCATACTTTGGTCCATTAAATGTTTTCTCTTTAAACTTCTCTTTCTCTCTCTCTCTCTCCCTCTTATCTTAAATAAATTTTAATGATAGATATCTGTAGCTAATTAAATTTTAAATACGATAAATAAATTGATATATCTTTCGGTATTTTTACCTATTATACCCAACAATTATTGACTTATTTTCAACGTATACAGATAACCTGAATGTCGTTACAATCGAGAGATAAAATTAAATTTATGAGCATTTCTCTCCTACATTAAGATAATAATTTCTTGCGGTTTTATAATCGTAACTATACACTATTAATATTTCTAACTAACTGAACCTAGTACTCGGTGTTTTTATATTTAAATGATAAATATTAGCCCGCATGTTAAAAATATATATGTATGTTATGTGGGTTGGATATTAATCAAAATATGTATATATATAAACCTTTCGGTGATATAAATTCTGTGTGAAATGAGTTTATTAATGATTCGGTATTATTGGACTGAAATAAATAACCTTTCACCATTCTATTAGAGAATAAATTTTCACTGTCCTGAGGACAAACTAAGAAACCTTCAAAGTGGAAAGTTGTCCTGAAGCTATGACGTCATTTATCCGGACCTTCTGATAAGTTCTCACGCCTGTTTATTTAAAGGGGATTGTATTATCCTGTATACAGTATCTTACAAGCTTCAAAAATTAATTATATTTTATGTAAATCCCCCAAAAAATCGTAACGGGTCGTAAATAGACAAATTTTTTATTACGTTTAAATGAATTTTCTTTTTTTTTTTAATAAATTTTAAATACGTGACATTAAATTTAATCAGATTATATTTAAGTTTTTTTAAAGAAAAAAATGGTGGCTTGCTAATCCAGAAATATTTCTACAAATTAAAAGAAAAGAAAAGGAAATTTTCTTCGGTCCCTTCAGGAGAATAAATGTTTATATTTAAATATTAAGTCATAATATAAATAAAAATGATAGCTAACGTCGTCGGCAGCGTATATCTATTCATTTTATTGAATTATCGTAATGGCGACGATGCATCTCTTTAAATCTTTTGAACTGTCAAAACCATTTATTGTTCCCACTAAACATCATAGGTCACCAATGTAGTGCATCAAGATAATAATTAAGCACATTAAAGCCGAGAGACAATTTCTCTCTTTACACCTTTATTAATAATTAATCCTAGAGATTTTTCATTGCTAAAAAAAAGGAAAAAAAAATTTACTTTTATCGCTATGTGATGTACGCGAGTCGCTAATACGCTAATGGAGTGCTTGATTAAAACATTACAGATATGATCTATGTAGTATAAATTAACTCGTATTAAACTAAAAGTTCTAAATAATAATTTATTATTTAATATTATTTTAAAAATTTAAAAATTTTATACTTGCTTGTAGTTGCTTCCAACTGCGTATATTTTTAACAGTATTTTTTCCCCCTTTTTCGTGCTGAAAGATCAACAGGTCTAAGCTTCGCCCAAGGCTTATAACTGACAAGTGATGAAAGTTCCGTACAGGATTTCAATTTTTACGTCTACAGGATTAAGTTTGTACCGAAACATGTCATTCTAAAATTAAAAATAAAAAGAAACTAGAAACCTAAATCTAACTATTTTTTTTCTTCTTAGTTTTTGTTCTATGGTTAATTATCCTTCTATACTTTAACTGGTTGTAGTAGCAAAATGAAGAATTTGGAACATCTGTCGAATAAATAATGTTTGATCAGCTGATAGCTTTTTTACATTTACAAGGATAGGTACATAAAGTGTCGCACAAAAGGAAAAAGTTTTCAAAAATTATTTAGAAATTTTTAAAATTTCGTTAACGTCCAGTTTAATCGTGTTATGAATTTTTTTATATGATAACGTTAATCTTATCTAACGAATTTTGATAGCAATTATAAAATTAAGAATTAAACTGCTTCTATTCGACTTTTTTAAAAAGAATTTTTTTCCTCCATCGAATTATTTAAAGTTTTTATAGAAATTTATTTTTTATCCGGTGAATGAATTATAAACGAAGTACCACTGCTAAATTGGGACAACTTGTGTATTGCATTTGCAGATTTTGGAAGTCAATCTAGGTTGTTGGAGAGAGTAATTCCCAACAGGTTTCAAAGCGATCACATGTGAATAATGAATCAGAATTTCTCGTAAGCCATTAATCCGTTGAATAGACTGTCGATATCCTATTTCTGTTATCATACATAGCACTTAAGTATCTCATGGAGTCTTCATCCGTCTTGACACTTTCTAACTGATTCAGCCACGATTTGAAAGGGGTATTACTTATGCACATTGAACTAATTTTAAAGGATTCATTCTATCAAACTACAACTTTATTTCATCGACAGGATCCGAGATAATCAAAGTCCGACATACACTTTTAGTTCTGGTGTTATCTAAATATCAATATTTAAATTTGCATACTCACTGATCGCATTTATGCGTTGTGTGCCTATGTATATAGCAAAAATAAAAGAAGTTTTATATACAGCTGTAAGTTAAGAATATTTTTAAACGTTAAAGAAGATTGAAAACGTAAGAAATTGGACATTGTTTGACGTCATTCTATAAACAATATATATATTTTTTCTGCTTAAACAAGAAGCGAATGCATTGAATGTATTCTTTTCCGGTAGCTTCACTTATTTCCGGCAAATATCACCTCCAACCTGAAAATATTCAATCTTAATACTTGTTGAATTGATAAAAATCTGCTTCGTACATAAAAGAAAATTACATATGACCAATATTTTCTGATGGAACTGATATTTTATTAAAATTCTGATATACAAAACAGATCATCTTAGAGTGATTTATAAACAAAATACCGAAACTACGCAAATAATTGCAAATCGACTCCGAAATAAAATAATAATAATAATTTCTGTTTGTTTTATTTTTTTATAGATTTGTGTGTAAATACATATACGAATAAATAAATTATTAAATCGTTCCTATGTCTATTTATCAGTTCACTGACAGGTCTATATGATATTTTTCTTACAATATAAGGAAATTCTGTACAAAATTAGAATTATCCTTGTAAGTTAAATAAAATGTATTTGCGTGTATGTGAATGACTGATAAATAACAGGATATTCTATATATACAGTATATATATAAAGTTATAAGCATTATAATATCAGATTAAATTTCCAGTTATCGGTAACCTACCCTTGAATTTCGCAAATTAAAGTTATTAAACTTTAGAAAAAAATTCTAACAGCTTTTTTGGACGGATTAAAAATATATCGCTTGTCAACATGCAAAATAACTGAATAAAATTAAAAGGAAATCAGTCTAACCAATTTAAATTGTATATTTTCAACGATATAGCCAATATAAGTTTCTTTTTTTCATTCTACTGATAAGAAAATGAGAACAAAAACACTCTTCATAAATAACAATAATAATAATCGTTAATTTTATGATTAAAGCTCAATCATTGTTTGAGCTGCGGCCATAAAGCTGTAACATAAAAGAAGAAAAAAATAGAGAACAATGCTGAGAACAAGTCTGTAGTTTTTCATTGAAACATCTGGTATACCACTTATTAAAGTTATCGATAAGATAAAAATTTATTTGTCAAGCTATTAAGCAAGATGTTATCTTTTCAGTTTTCCTTTTTCTACTATATGAGGACAAAATGTCGTTCAAAAAGCGGGTTCATTAATTAGAAGAAGAATAATACTTCTTCTAACTTTAATTAAAATATATTACTACAAATGATATTAAAACCCCCGTAATCAACCGGATAAACTCTTTGCTAATTGTTTTCCAAAATAAAATATTTAACAATTCCGAGCATTCAAGTTAATTTTATCTTTTAAATTGTTTGAACGAAATGACGATAAATAGAATTTTCGATGATTTATTTATTGATTTTTGTTACGCGCTTTTCTAATTTCACCAGTGCATAATAAATTGCTTGAACAACAAAATTTCAGGAATTTTGATTAACTTCTATTCATCGTGTACATAATTAGAAGAATGAATAGGTCAATCGCAATAAATTAGACATCTTAATTATTATCTTATTCATAGAAACATAAGTAAAACTCTTTACTAATGATAAATAACATTAAAACCATTTTTTGCAGCAAAAAAGAATCTTTCATATAAGTAATGATATCCTTCGCATGTGATTAATGGTTTCAAATACTGTAGGCCTATATAGAATTTTTGAAGTTTCAAACAGCCGCCATCTTGTAATAGGAACATGTAGAGACTTAAAAATCAATACATGTATACTATGGATAAAAAGGAACGATTTTGTAAAATTTGAATACGCTGCGATGTTTCGTTTTTGAGATATGTTGCCAACAATCTGACAGAAAGACAGACGGAAGAAAAATTTAACCAAGTAAAACTGTGGTTGTAAAATATATCTAAAATTCTTTTAAATGACTATAATATCTTTCCTGTAAGACAAGTACTTTCAGAGCTATCGACAGTTTAATTTTTCAAAAGGTCGCCATCTTGTAAAGAAATCACGAATCATCTTCAAAATTAATTAACATAAAACTTGAAAAATAAAATAATGTACCTTAAAATTTTAATGCTGTGCGATAACTTATATGATTCTCGAGATATCTTAAAGACGGACGGACTGGCATCAGACGGACAAAGTGAATACATATTCTACTTTTTTTGTAAAAAAAAAATATCTTTAAAATATCTCTATTCATAAATTTCATTAACACATTTAATGTCTATAATCCCCATATCTGTTTAAAAGTTGCTTAGAATTTTATATAAGAAACCATCCTTACAAACAATCTCATAATATAAAAATTTATCGGATTTATTAAAGCCGCATCGCAATAAAGTTAAATATCCTTCTTATTCATTGGAAGAATCAAGGTTTAATTTAATAGTATATTTGCGATTAGCAGACTAATTTATAGTCTATAGTAATTGTATGTCGGTCTATATCACATCTGGCAAAGCGACTTACTGTCGCCTGCATCTGCATTTCCTCAGTACTGTTACATGTTGGTAGAAGCGACACATCTAAAGCACTCTCGTTACTTCAATGACGAATTGTTGTCTAGGAAATTCCTAATACACTATTTAATGTTTTCCTGTTATTTGCTGTACGCGTTTGCAGTATTCTTTTGTAAAAATCTTCCATATGTTCGATACAAAAGGTACCGATAATGACTGTTCTAGTCGTACTTTCGCATATAAGTAATCTAATTTAATCTTCTGTATAAATGCTTCCACTCCTAGATGATAATAAGATCTGGCTATTTTACGTGTTTATTTTATTATTATTATTAATTAAATCATAAATTTGGCTATCGTTACCATTCGATATACGTTAAAAATATACAAATATATATACACTCAGTACTTTCTAAATCAAAAATTTTAGTTGTAAAATGTGCGTACTTTAAAGCGAAATTCGAGACAGTACAGTGATTATTAATATGTAAAATAACAAAAAAATTGTGTATTATTTATAATTAATGGAACAGACGAAAATAAACAAAATGCTTGTCTGACAACAAATTCCGAAAGGATTAAGCAGAGGATTAAGTAGACAGTTGTATTAGGAAGGTGGTGAGTGGACTGTAGGTTAAGCTACTAACATCCATTATAACAAAGATGAAAAGTATTGATATTTGATTTATAACTCTTGCTTTTCTAAATTACTTAATAAAATATTTAAACAAATCCAATTTCTAGCGAATTTTTTTAAATGCTTTTCTTAAATGAATAGAAATAATGATGATAATAAAATATTTAATCGTTGAATAATAGAGTTTAAAGATCATTAACTTTGTTTTAAATTCTAAAATAATAAAATGATAACAAAACTAAGTTTTTAAACGAATATATTCGATTAAAAAACAGTAAATATTCTATTTTCAGTTCTTTGGAGTTTGAAGGAAGTGAGTGAGTGAGTGAGAGAGAGAGAGAGAGAAAAGGCGATATATTTGAAGATGATCGATAATCAAATAAAAATTTTTACAGAGTAAAAATAGATTAAGTCGTTCCATAAAAAAGCACTCCATTTACGAAGGGTGATTAGGATACTTGGGTTTAATCGAAAATATATTCAGCCATCAACAAGAAGGAACTGAGATTCTAGCAAATCCTATTGTTCGACGTCTCTCATCAGATTTGTTTCAGGTTAATGTTTAATCGTGTCAGAAATAAACTCGAATGAAAATTGTGGAAGGAACTAAAGTCCTGGAAGACAATGACTGTTTTAAAGTGTATATATCAATAGGTAGGTTAATGGCTTCTGGAATTTCAATTAACGCTACGAAATAGCGCTATCACAATATATGCATACTGTACAACTACAAGTCGTTTAATACCATTAAGGAGTTAATTTTACTACAACTCGAAAGTTTTTCGCGGATACGAGTGGCTAGAAGTATTTTGGCGACTGTTTTCGACCGATTTACCAAAAGTATGTTGTTTTCTTCCTCTAGCGATATTTATGGTTTGAATAAAACGGAGAATTCGTTTCACCATATTCTCGATACTTACGAATGTCTATAAATAAAAGAGAAACGAATAAAATACTCGAGTTTTAAAGTGCGAAAAAATATATATAGCAAATTTCGCTTGTCTTATATTTTAACGGAGCGTGGAAACTCTATTCGACAGTTCTATCGGCCGAGGTCGTTCAAAGCACACACACACCTTCCTCCTCCACACTTCACCTGAAGTATCCGCCCGTTGCTTAGCAACCACACCAACCCAAGACCACTGACAGTTGAAGGTAATTGTATTTGGAGTTCCAGCATATGACAACATTTCTCCTTCCGTAGTCGAGCAAAACCGACAGGAAACTCTGAGTCTTGCAAAACCGTCTATTCTCTGCCATTTTTTTTCCTTTTTTTTCATATTTTCCCCTTGTTTGTGTGTGGTTCGAATGCAATTGCTTTCTACTCTGATTACAACAGAGATTATCTCTTGAGCTCTATGCCGAACCAAACGCACAAAACGTAGTAATAAATGATATATTGCAGTTGATACGAACGGATGTAGACAATAACCAATCTTCTCGAAACAGTCCGGACTAAAGAAAAAAAAATTTTTTTCTACTTTTAAGTTTAAAAAGTAATAATAAATCTTCTTTTTCTCCTTTTCCTTTTTAAATATTCTCCACCAAATCAAAAAATGATCAATCATTTCGACGTCAGTAGTAGAAAGTTTTCCTAGCAATGTTTTAATATAATTTATAAAAATTGGTTATAAACAATCAAAAAAATAAAAAAAATTGGATGAAAATTAATTAAGTGATTTTTCTAGCGTGTAACTCGTATAAAAGATTAACAATTCGATTAGGTGCTGTTAGCGTTGCCATATATTTTTCCCCTGTAGGTAATTTTTAGCGTAAGATAAAAGAACATGGCAGATATTCAATCTGGCATGTAGGTTGGCCTTCGAGGAACTTACATGTGGCGAAGTGCAAGAAGGATTTACTCTTGTAGTCATCCTGACACGGTGCGACATCACACAGATATATTACAGTCCCCGGAGGGATGCAACACAGCAAGAGAAACCGATGCGTTTTATTCCCCCGAAAATTCACAAACCTAAAGCGACCTAAAGCAATAATGGATTCCAACTCAATTTTGGTGCAAAACACTCCAACTTTTACTAAAATTGAAAAGTGTATTCGCATATTTAATATTATCAAAAATAAAAAATAAAAATAAAATGCTTTATATATGTATTCCTTTTGTCTGTCGCTTTTTTTTTCCTTTCTTATTTTATTTTATTTTTTACTAAAGACGGTGCGCCAGTAATAGGAAGTGATGTTTCAAGAATGTTCTCATTAAGGAAGGGAATGTTTATCGACGTAAAAGGCTTTCCTTAGAATGGTCCCCCTTCACATCTTATAACATTTCTGACGGAAGATAACTAATTGCTCTCTATACTTATGTTTAGTTTCTCTTCGGACGTATCTCTTATCTCTCTCATCTTATTATTTCCTCCAGAATATTATATCTGGTATATAATTTACTTTATTTTAAAACGCGAATTATTATGATTATTATTACTATCATTATTATTAATAAAGCGTTTGATTAATTTTGTTAAAAATAAACGATTGCAAATAATAATATAATTGAATTTCTTGCTTTGACACCGTTGCAAATTGTCTTTAAATGAAAATTGGATGTTTCCATGACCGTAATCAGTTTTAATAAACCCGCTTCTTTATAGCGAGTCAAGATAGGTGGTGATGTGAGTCTATAGAGATTAGGACAGGAAATCGTACGATTCGTGAGGAGACTGCGTCCAATGTCAATAAATCCGATTGACCTCATTCATCTGTCACATTAATTGACAGGATGAAAAAAGGTGTCTAGTCTGAACGAATTAAAACATTCCCTTTTCTATAATGCGTTCTAACATGTTGTAAACAAAGCATGCTGTTATTTTTCGTTTCTTTCACATTTTTTTTTTATCCAGTAATTGAACTTTATTACTTTATACTCAAAACTGTTTCTTTTATTTTTTCTCCTTATTTTCTTTTATATATATATATATATTATTTTGTCTTCTTGGTGGAAGAGAGGAAGATCGGAAATCGAATTCTGAAACTGTGGAATTCTGAGACCACTAAAAATATCTAAGGTTATGAATGACAGCTAATCGTTGATCGGTATTATCGAACCAGAAAGAGATAATTGGACTGTTTTAAGTTATTTATTAAGATAATTTAAATTTTTTTATTTGTTTAAATAAATTAATAAGTCAGTTTTATTGTATTTTATTGCGTTTTTAACCGATTATTAATCGGTTAAAAACGCATATTATTTTAAAATTCCTATTAATGACGATATAAATTTTTAACTTTTTCTTTAAAAAATAATAATAAATCACACGATAACCTAAAGGAAAATGGGTGTAAATGGGATTAGAAAAAATAGTCAAAAATGAGAGAGAGAAGAAAAAAATTAATATTTTAGTTTCATGATTAAAATTCAAATATTAAATCCCAGTGAAATAACAAAAATCACAATATTTCGTTTACCACAATATTTAACACTCAAAAATCAGAAAGAGATAATTTCTGCCTTTGGAGACATTAAAAAAATAAACTAAAAGGTGGATATTCTTTCAAAGCTAATATAAAAAAATAAATAAAAAAATTCCCCGACGTCTCTGCACACAATAAAATTCAATAACAAGACATTGAAAAACAATAAACTGAAGAGGAATGAAAAAAAGAGTTTCGTATTTTTAATGCGATTGATAATTTTCACGACTGTTTACGGCGTGACATTTAATTAAATGTTATTAGATTAGCGCCAGTACCAACAATAACCGTTTTTCATTCGGGTTTTAATATTCATATGAACAACTGCGATAATACACTTTACATTTATTTATTCTCTATAGACTACTAAATTATAAAAACAGAGGGGAAAAAATGTGTCGAAAAATTCTCTATACGCAAAATGATAGGGAAAAAAACTTGTGCCATTAGCAAATTTATAACGTAATTTACAAGTTACTTCCATTTTGTTTTTAACACATAATAAGCATTTTGTATAAAAAAAGAAAACATTACAGGTTCGAAATGCGACAGAAAGCTGCTTTTAGTAAAGATAAAGCATATAATAATAAAAAAATGATAAAACATATAAAATCTAAGCTCCATGGAATAGTTAAAATGTGAGAAAACTGGAATGTATCATATGAGAATTGCATTTGGGTCATATTGATAATCAAAACACGCAAGTGCATTGTGTAGGATGTTTTGATCCAATCAAAGGAAGAAAGCCGTCGGTAAGACAAAGTCAATAACAAACCATGAGATGGTTCCTAGTTTATCTGCGAGCGCCAGACGTCCTAATGAGACTGTGACTCTTCGATGCTGACGTCCTTCGACCCTTTGCACAACAACCAAAGAGGATAGAATAACAAACCAGAACTAAATTCAGTCATGTTATCACCTTCCGGCATAAGAATCTAGACACACCGAAAGTTAACCTTAATATTTTTCTTCCATGTTGCAGAATCGATTGCCTTAAGCTGAGAAACATCTTAATTCTATTTTGTATTCTTTGTCGTTCCTAAAAATTTAATAATAAAAAAAGACTCCATGAAATATCCCCTTGGCCATATATATATATATATATATATATCTTGTTCTTTTTTTATAGTATCCTATATAAACTGTTTAAGTGCTAATAATTGATGTACAAAACTGCGAAAATTAGTTTAGATCTCTTTCCTGTAATTATTGTTACATTGCACGGTACATGTATTGTGCAGTGAAGCAACTCCATAAACAGTGTGAATGTAATTTTCGTGATAATAAGACTGGTTTCTGCTTTCTAATTAAATATATCTTAAAAATATTCATTTGATTAAAAAAATATATCTTAATTATAATTTATAAAAATAACTTACCTTTGTTTAAGTATATTAACCTACAGATTTATTTTTCACTTTTTTAACGCACTCGAACTAATATCAGCATCTGGAAAATAATAAATCAGTTAATATTAACAATTTTTTTCTCATTTTAAAGACAATTTTTATCGTTTTTTTAATTTAAATAATAAAATTAGAGAGAGGGGTTTATACATTATTAGCCACATGTTGCACAGTAACCAAAAAACCGAGTTTATTTTCTATTAACATAATTTTTTTTCTATTTTTCGTTTTTTGTGATGGAACTGAACATTATAAGAAGTGATGAAAGTTAATTGTTTTTTGTTGCGCTAGATGTCGCCATCGTGCAGCGACCACCTCATTGTAACGTTATCAGTAATAATCTATAAGCTAATTATATGTCCATTAATTGCTTTAACGTAGATGTAATTGAATTGTTAAAATGCTAAAGTATTTGTTTCATCACTCACTTAAATACTATCCTACGCGTAATAAAATATGAGCATTAAGTTACTTAGATTATCTTTTCTTTGAGGAACAGGATATTTAAAATAGGAACTTTCGTAAATTTTCTTTACGTCCAAATTTTTTTTTTAAACAGTTCGTATGACGAATACATTTCCTTACATTAAAACGATAAGTGAATTTATCCATCAGTCGAAGTTCAGAAGTGTTTAGTAAACATGGAAATTTGTCGCAACGCGTAACATTTTCGCGTGGGTAGCATTCTTATTCTTTATCGTAAAAAATTAACTTTTTGTGACCATAAATCAAAATGATTACGGACTTTAACGTAGAAAATAATTTGCATCTGATAAATTATGACGTACACCGTATTCAGTAACAATGACGTAACAATGCAATTAATTTATAACAATAATAATCGTCATCAGAAGCGAAAATTTGGACTTTTAAATAAGAGAGGAGAGAAAAAAAATCAATTTTATTATATTTAGTATAATCTGCTGCCGACAGATGTCGCTAGAAGGAAGAGGACTTATATAAAACTTTTTTGATCGCATCGAATGTTTTCGGTTCTCAAAAGTTTTAATTCAAACTGCAGCAATAATATTTTAATGTCATCACTAGATCAGTACTGGTTTCTTATAGCTGACTGGTACGCAAAAGCCAGGATGCGAAATGTCATAAACAATTTACGTCCTAGAAAACAATTTAATTAAAAAAAAAATCGACAAAAATTTAATTTGTCTTTAGTACAGATTTTATTTTTATTTTTTTCCATGGAACGTGTTTAACTTAAAGTTAGTATGGTGGCGGGAGAAAGAAGACGACTTTGGTTATAATGTAAATCAGCGGGAGCTTCTAATGGATGCAAAGTGACAATGATGAATGGGTGTCCATATCTGGAGATAGCATTTCCATCCGCAGACACGCCCTCTGGCCTTGCTGCACAAAAAGACACCAATGCAATTGCCTTTTTGTTGATGACGATTCTTTATTCTTAGGATTTACTCGTGTATGCATAGAAGTCGTCTAATCCACAGGTGAGTGGTCCTTTTTCCAAGTTTAAATTTTAAAAAATTTTGTAAAGTATCCTATGCACTTTTTTTTTTAAATAAAAGTTTAAAATTTGGAAAATAGTTGCCATAAATGTCGAGAGAGGTCGTTACTTGTGTGTGATAATGGAACAATATCTCTTTTAATTTAATTACTTTTGCGTGTCAAACTTTTTTTAAAAACTTTTTCTTGCTTTATTCTTTGAGAAAAAATAAGAAAAAATATGCAAAATTCTTCCTCTCGTTACGAAGCTGTCAAACGGTTAATCAGATATTTATTGCTTGCATGCCTGTAAAAGTCTTGTGCAGTTCTTTTAATATTGTTTAAAGAACATAAAACGAGTTTCGTCAAGAAAAGAATATTTGAAATTGAATTTCTAGCATAACTTTCTATATTAAGTGTGATTTTTTTTCGATATTCATTTAATAATTAGAAAAAAATTTTCATACTTTATACTGCGATGTATCAAGATTTCGTTCATTTTATTGAATTTAAACTGCTTAAAATTAATGCGAAATTATATTAAAAACAATCGAAAATTTATCTAAAGCCTTCATTTCTTATAGTCTATAAAAATAAAAAATCTAATTTAAGCTCCAAAAAAATCAATACAAATCTAAATTTATAACTTATTTCTTTTGTGATCGACAGAATATTGTCAACGAAATTTTTTCTTTTAATTTTATATATATAAATATATATATATCATGGAAGCACATGAAGAATAAACAAGAGATGATGAATCCAAGAATATTACAAAAGAAAAAAACAGGAAGAAAAATTCGGAAAATTTTTATAATACTCGATCAATAATTTCTAGGAAGTCAAAAACTTTTCGTATCTTTCGTTATAATTCGTCACGATATAAAGAGAGCTTCTCAGAATTTAACGACATTTGATGTATGCGTGACAAAGTATCATATTTGCAATAAAGAAAAGGATTAAAGACCGTACTGTCGTCGAAAAGAGTTGATATCCAACTGTGTTTTATGTTCTAACGTCAGTCAACATCTCTAGATTTCTAAAAGTGTTTTTTCGGACAAAAGCTGGAGTTACGAACGGAAAACCGGTAAGTAAAATATGCAATTATATATATATTTTAAAAATATTTAAACTGCGTCTTCCGTAAAGACAATTTTAAACATATTTTCACGCCATATTAAAAATGATGCAGCAGCAAAATTCGTATTCGATTTAGAACAATTAGATGACGTAGCCACATCACTCGAAGGGAATGTCACGGTACAATAATGTCTTAACAGTCATAGGTAATTCACGTACTTTCCGTTACCGGCACAACACGCATCACTGGCCAATCGTACTGTTGCGTGAATAACAAAAAAAAGGACACTTAAAACACGGATATCTCGATTAACTAGTGTTTGTACGTGTTATATATATTTGTGTGTGTACTGCGATAATAATAATCTCCCGACCTTCCCTCCTGATTAAATTTGTGAATCGAGACAAACAGTTCTGTATTTAAAGCAACAACACAATATAATAATTATCAATAATTGGCATTACTCTCGCGTGCAACAACAAACAACAACTTATACGGTGCGATAAACATCTTCCATTCTAATACAACAACAAGCAACACGCAATTTTTCATTTTATTTTTAAACACGCGTTAAGTAACAGGATCGTTATTCAGACTTTTAAAAAAAAATGCTTTCGTTACTTTTTACGCGGTGAGAAAGAATGCGTTAAAGAATAAGAGCACACACCATTGGTTTCTGACACCGTTATTGAACGACACCTGACTGTCTGCCTCGAGAATTACGTAGTGAGACGGAGCTAGTACCTGTAATTATCAACGTTGTACTTGAGCTATATCAAACAACAAGATAATGCCGCATGGGTCTTAGACGTGAGAGGAATTTCGGAGTTAAGAGTGGGTGGAGTTCTATACGAGATAGCAAAAAGGTTATTTTAAAAGATAGCATTTCCTTCCTTGTATATCTAGTCGAATTCCTTAATAAGCCATCTACCAATGTAGATTTTTTTTTGTAGTTATTTAAAGGCTACACTTTATTTTTTTTTTCGTCTTTATGGGAAAAAAATATTATGATATTTATGTAGAACGGTTTTATTATAATAAAGCATTGTTTAGGTGAGCACGTTGACGGTTCGGTTTGCAATTAATAGCAGCAAACGCCCTGTAATTAGAATTAAACGCGTAGAGCGACGATAAAAACTAAAAAAATTAAATCATGACTGTTCTAAATTGTAATAAAATGCTGCGTTGTTATATTTACATTGTATCATATATATTTATACACATTTGCTTTACTCGATAGAAGTTCGTGATTCGTATTAATAAAGTTGTAATGAGGAAAAATAAGACAGGTGAAATTTTTGAAAGAATGAATGTAAGAATCTATTAATGGTGCCCTTTCGACAGAAATG
>WUQG02125344.1:0-24689 GCA_011317285.2 Androctonus mauritanicus | reverse complement strand
CAACTAGCAATATTAGCTTATCTTCTGCCTCTTCTTCTGGCACTATTCCAGACAAAAGTCGTGGAAGTGGCAAGAAAGAAGTAGGCAGTAAAGTAGCTTCTATTTGGAAAGGTAAAAAGTGTTCTAGGACTTACTCACCAGTTTTACCTAATAAGAAATTAGCAGTGTCATCACCAGTTAATCAAGCAGTTAATAGCTGTCAAATAAGAAAATCAGTGACTCCACCAAATAGGTAATTTAAATAAATATTTATTCATTTGTAATTTAATTAAAATATTAATTTGTCAATATTCATTTTTAATATTTCAGATTCCGGTCTCCAGTTCCACACACTCCATCTCCTCGTGAAGGCTTGAGTCGAAGTTCAACTTATGAGAAATTGTCAACAAATGAGGAGAAAGGAGAGTGTTCTGCAGAAAAAATACCTATAAATGCATCAAGAGCCAGAACTAAATTTTCTTTCAGTTCAAATAAAGGTGAACAGGTGAAAAATTTGAGTGAAATTACTAAAACAAGAACAAACACTAGTGGGTCAATTTGCAAGTCAGATCAAGGAATTTCTAAGGATTCATCTAAAAATCAACAAAATTCACCCAAAGGGTCCAAAACAAAAATTGGAAACCAGTACAAGATCCAAAATTCTCTGCATTATAGTCATTCCAATTCAAAAACACACAAGAACGATAACAAACCTGTTTCTGCTATAGTTAATCCATTTAATTATAATCCTGTGGCCATAAATTCTAAATCTAAAAGTGATGTGCCAAGTAAATCCATGATACCTGCTCCAACAAAGAGTAGTGGTGCTCGTACTGCAGTTAATGGAATTCACACAGAAGAAAATGAAGGGAAACGGGTACGAAGAACTTGCCTTGTAACCATGGTGTGAAATTAATAAACACTTTCCACACTTCTAATGTGGTGCTTGAAACTTCATAGAATTCCATATTTTAAGAAAATTATGAAATAAGGCTATTTAATGTTACAATTGGCAATATGAAAATTGTGTGCATGTGTTTGTTACGTCCATAAACTGCTCACAGTAAACTGAATATATGATAAGATTATTCCCACCAAAATTGTGAATGCTTGTTTTTCAAAAGAAAATCATTGGACTGCACAAGTGATATCACAATTTCAATACTCAGAATTTTTGAAGAAATGGACAAATAGAAGAAAAATTTTTTTTTGTTTAAAAGCAAGAAAAGCTATTTCATTGTCTATGTGACTACTGATCCTCATTTGTGTGATAATTCTCTTCTAAAGTGTATATTTATATATATTATTTTTAAACCAACTTATGTTCAAAATTCTTTCATAGTATATGTAAATTATTGATATAAATAGCAATCTATATCATCATTATATTCTCAACTACTTTATATTGTTGTTTATTTGTTATTGAATATTGTCCTGTAACAATATTTTTCCTCAAAATTTTTATTTTGTATTATATTATTTTATTTCAACAAATATGTTTTAGAGAATGTACAAAAATGTGCTCCTTATGTATATTTCTTACTACTTTAGTATTTATGAAAACAATTGTAAAATAATTATCAAATGCATTTATCTTTAAAGCTGTCTTTTTAGATTTACATTTAATAATCAAATGTGAAAAAGTTAAATTCTTTAGTATATGTACTATGTATTTGTATATGTGATATTCACATTGTGTAATAATACAAAATTTAAAAATATACGATAGTTTGCATATTGATTTAACTTCAAACTAAGTTTTTAAAAGTTATATTCTCCAATAATACAATATATATATACAATAATTAAAGGGAGAGATGCATACAAAAAACCAATCTGTCCATTTAATATCAGAAATTTTCTGCTTATATATATATAAAGAGAGAGAGAGAAAGTTGTATTAACTTTTCAATCTAAATAAAGTTATATATTAGTGAAAATTTCTTAATTTTATATTATGTACCATATATATATGTGTATTCATATGTGTATGTGTGCATGTATGCATATACACACACACATACATATATCCTATACATATTGTAAACTGTTAATTGTAATCAGTAAAGAAAGTTATGTATATCAAAATATAGTTTGAAGAATTTTGCAAATAGATTAAAAATTCATCATGCTTAGTATTATTTTATTATGTTTTGCATATTTTATCTAATCAGATTATCATCATTTGAAATCAATTGTAATCTCATCATCAAAGATTAAGCAGTTCCAAAATAATCCTATACCTAAAATTCAAATTGATCAGTATTTATATATAACATGTCTAGTTATTGAAGAGCCTTGTTTGTGCACTATTAATGTAATTGTTTTTGTGATTTATGTGTCATTTCCATATTTTAGATTTCATTATTATTTACAAATGTTCTGACAAGAAAATCATAGAAAAAATTGCTATTTTTATTTCTATAAAGATCAAACTTTAATAAAAATATACTTGTAGTATTGTGATGTCTTATTTTGTTTATAAAAATTTAAATATTAAGTATTTTTTGTTAAATTTGCTCTGTTTTATATAATAAAAATAATTTTAGAATAAAGAACGTGTCAACAAAGAGCACTATTGAGCAATAGAATACTTTTTTAAAAAAACTTTTATTCAAGTAGCGCTTTCGGCAAGACGCCATCATCAGCTATTGTAAAAGAATACAGCATTCTAGAACATCACATTCGACCGGTTACAATTTCATTTCTATTTACATTCTATATTCAGGATTACAGAGCAGTAACTGTTTCTTTCTGTTAGTTTTAAATTTTAGAATAATATAAATGATAAAAAAAATACATTCCATAATTAAAATTTTCCAAAAACTCTAACAAAAAAAAAAAAAAAGATTAAATATGATGAAAAATTGAAATAAAAAGTTGTGTGAAGAGAAAGACTAGAATAAATCATCATTTGAATAGATAATAAGTTCAAAAACACAACAAATTTTTGGAATTTGAATTTATTTTTCAACAATGTATATATACAATAGAACAGCAACATAATCTTTAGATATATTCTCTGGAAATCCCAATATGAATATTTCATAACATTTAATGTTACCATAATAAAATATAGCATTGATAATTATTCATCATTAACAACGTTTTTTCTAAATACAAATTAAATTTTGATCAATGACCATGTAAATTGTATAGATAATCACTATTTATGGTTGCTGCCT
The DNA here is from genome assembly GCA_011317285.2 of Androctonus mauritanicus. Classification (NCBI taxonomy): domain Eukaryota; kingdom Metazoa; phylum Arthropoda; class Arachnida; order Scorpiones; family Buthidae; genus Androctonus; species Androctonus mauritanicus. The sequence goes on along the minus strand of WUQG02125344.1, from coordinate 21,525 downwards.
TGAAAGTGGTGATTTTTCAATTAGTGTAGCAATTGTATTATATAGTATACTTATCTCTCTGAGATACATTTATCACATTTTTTTAAGAACTTAAGTTGCTAATCATTATTTAATGGATTATATAGAATAGTAGTAGTATTTTATTTAAAAATATTAAAAGTTGAGACTCAAAAAAATAAGTAATATATTAGTAATATTTTTTTTTGAATTTGTTAATAATTTCCTATGGATCAGTATGGATGAGAATAAATTTTTTAAATTTAGTAATTGAAAAATAAAGTTTAAAAATGTTCGTTGTTTCTAATAAATATAAAATGTAAGATGATAAAAACGTTCAATAAAATCTATCAGAAGATATTTACTTCAATTTTTTATGGAGCAAAAAAAATTTTATCCATCCAAGATAATCCATTTTAAATAAACTGAATGGCTTCAATAAAGGAGGATGATCTTTTTAAGTTTCTGAGTTTAACATTTTGAAACTTAATCCTAATCATGTAGAAACTAGAATAAATTACGTTCCCAATCCATTTTACATTTTGTTTTTTTTATCTCAGAGGCTAAATTATTAAATTTAATTGCACAAGTACTTTAAAGATATTTTCATGAGCACTATTATAGATGATAGCATTTCACAATTTTAAGGATGATATCTTGTTACAATTATTTTTTAGCCTAGCAGTACACTTTTCGCTTATTGAATTTAAGAATATGATTTATAATCATTATGCAATACTGAACATAATTTGATTAAATATAAGATTTCTCACTCAAAATAATTCTGCCTGGGTTATGTAGTAATTCAAATTGGGTTATGTAATAGTAAGTCAAAGTAATTCTGCCTGGGTTATGCAGATGATGATATTCAGATTGTCGTCAGTTGATGTTTCAATAGTATAACAAAAGTTATTCATATCATTAACCTATTTTATTTATTTAAAATAAGTTTTGTTCCTGTTTTATTCCGTTATTTGGAATGAATTTTACTCCTATTAATAATTTTCTTCACTATTTCTCACATCTAAAACCGTTCTTAAACCTTTCACTTTGATATGGATATCTACATAAATTTTGATATCTTTCATTCTTTGCAACTGTGATACTGATCGAGAAATTACTCAAATTTTTCTTTTTTCTCAAATTTAATGGAAATATTTTTAGCATTAATAAATATTCAAGACTATATTTGCTCCTTAATTGCATATGATGATACCGATGACTTGAATAGAGTTAACATCGTCAAGTGGTTTTAGTATTTCGAACTCCATTAGGTCTGGAATAATACGAATTATTCAAAAGCTGAAATTCTCGTTTTTGCTTAGTCTACATACTTTAGAAGTAAAAACTGAAAACAGTGTTAAGAATCTCCTATATTCTGCCAAAAACATTTCAATTTTTTAATGCGGTTGCCATTAGTTTTCGGAGTTATCGTAACAGGAGTTTCTTCTTTTTCTTCTAATCTTTTTTCCCAGTATTGCTTCTTGGATTGAACCAGATCTTTAAATTGTATCTTTTCTTCATCAGTATCTCCGTGTGGTGTATGTTTTACGGAGGATTCTGCTATTGTTTCGTCAATAATCGTTTCCTTAGAATATGAACCTAAACATTCTTCTCCCGAAATGTCATCAAATTTTGCATATTCGTAATTTCCAGCTTCAGGAATCTCTTCAGTTAAATTACTTATAAGGCTTTCATTTTTCTTTTCTTCCACAGGAGAAATGGGATATTCTGCAAATGATGTACATTTGTCACTTTTTTCGCCGTAGTCTTCAGTCTCATTCATAAATTTTGCAGGTTCGTTTGTTTGAATTTCTAAAATGCTTTCAAAATGCTGTCCGAATCTCTTGTTACGTTCCGGAGAATTATGTTTTTGTGTTTCAATTTTATTGTTTCTTCTCATAACAACAGCTGAATTATTTTTATGAATTTCATCATTGAATAGCTGAGAATTTATAGATTCAGATTTGTTCGGACGATCGAAAATGGGAGAAGAAAGATCAATTAAATTCGACTCATTCGAAGAATTTGCAGCATTTGTCTCTGTTGTTTTGAGGGTTTCGCGATTTTGTTTGTTGCTTTTTTCAAGAGAGAGTAGAGTTTTAATATCACATTTAAATATTTCCAAAGAACTGTATTTGGCTAGAATTGATTTCGATTGAGTAGGTCTAGGTCTGCACATAAATTCTTCGTTTACTGAAGAACTTTCTTTCTCAACGTCATTAAAAGATTTTACATCGCGTAGAGGTTTGGAATGTTCCGATATTGATGGTTGATTTTCCTCTTTGGGAGAAAATTGAAAATCGAGTTTGGTCGGTTGCAAATTCTGCTTATCACCAGTAATTTCTTCTAAATCGAGAAATAATTTATCTTCAGTATTAAGCGCATTATTCGGAGGAGTGTCAATGTCTTTGCAGTGTAAGTCTCTGTCATTTTGCATCATAGATTGATTTAATTTTTTTCCATCTAATTCCATAGTTTGACCGGTTAAGTCCATTGATTCCGGCTGAATTTTCTTTTGGTATTCTGGAAAATTCTGGTTATCTGATGCGATTTGATGCAAATATTCACATTTCTTATTTAAATTTAACCGGTCTGTAGAAATCTGGTTACATATGGTTTCCGGAGGAATATGTGGCGAAAAATTGCTATCGATATCGGTTAAATTTTCTTTATTAATTGAAGATAATTGTTGCAAATCATTAAATTTCTCGTTAAAATCATCTAAATTCTGATTATTCTCTGATGAAGAGAGAGAATTATTTCGAAATTTCTGTTCTACATCAATTGAATTCTGATTATTGTCTGTGGAAAGTTGCGGATCTTCAGGTTTTTTATTTAAATCTTCAAAATTCTGATTGTTAACTGGCGAAAATTGTGAATCTTCTGAATTTTTCTGATTTAAGTTCTGATTACCGATTAAAGGAATTGAATTTTCGAGAGATTTCTGATTATTTTCGGATAAAGCATCCATAACATCACTTAAACTTTTTATTGTCCTCATTTTTATTTGAAAATCTTCGAAGCTACACTCTTTGTTACAGCTACTAAGCTTTCTAAATGTTTTAGCCAATTTATCCGGACTGCTGTTTTCTATAACTATTTCTTTACCATCAACTATCACGAAATGTCGCAAAATACGTCGTTTGCTAACAGAGCCTAATTTTGGATTAGAATAAGAACTTATTTTAGTGCATTTACAACTACTATTAAACAAGATATCTTCAGTTGCAGCTCTGTGAAGAGGCGGAGTTAAGCTTTTCCGAGGAGTTAGAGCGCCGATATTTTTTGCATCATCCACTGTAATGATGTAAGGACTTCCCATAATATGCTGGCCTTGCCAAATAATGCTAAGTTTGTGCTCACCTTTCACCAGAGGAGTATAACCTACTACGATCTTCCCAGATTGTATATCATATTCAAAAGGAATCTTTCTTTTCTTTTCCTGTTCGTTTTCTTCTTTGGGAATTCTTCTCTTTGGAGATCTATTAGTGATTCTTTCACTGCAGACTGTATTATTCGGACCTCTAATTTCGATGACGATGTTCATTAAGCAACCAATTTTTAGAAAAATACTAAATTTGGCTTTTCTTCCTCTAACCGCTAGCATCAGGCCCATTCCTTTGGCTACGCATTCTTGTTCTGGACCAATTGCAGTGACTGCATTCAACTTAATAACTGGCCTATGAACAACAGATTTCAATCGAAGTTTAGCAGATGCAAGTTTTAATTGCGATATCAAGCATAGTAGTTTACGTTCAGTTGTCGAATCGTAATTAAGAAAATCGTCTATAGTCAATCTCTAAATTAAAAAAAAAAAGAAAACTTGTATATAATTAGATAAAAAATTAAAATATTTCAATAGAAAATATCACATACAGGTTTAATCCCAATGTTTTTTTCAATTAGATGCAAGGCGAGTTTCAAGTTAGATTCCGCTTGATCGTGGTGCAGAAGATCGTATCTGGGACAGGAACCTTGGACGATTCCTTCTATCAGAGCACAGAGAAATATCCCGTCTTTCCAAGAATCGGAGAAATCGGTTGGTTTAATTTCACATGATATTTTGTTACAAACCCATTCTAATAATCGCTGTTTCTCTTTAGAATTTACTATAAATCCTAAGAAACAAATCATCATCAAGAATGATTTTTTTTTTTTTTTTTAAATCTTAAGATAAATGTTATACTAAGGGGAAATTGATAAACTATATTTTAATTTTCCATATTTTAAAATCTAAATCTTACTTGTTTTTAAAGCGCACATCATCAATAGCAACTTGTTCCATATTTCTCTCCATGAAGTTAGCTTAGAAGGGTTTCTGAGGAATCCAATGATTTTTTGTAGAAAGTTCCAGAAAACGATTACTTTGCACATTAAAATGTTTCGATATCTCATTAGAGTACTAGAAAAATCTGAAAATATATATGAAATTTTAAAACGATTACTAATCATTAGTACGATCGAAAAAAATCATTCCTGTCTAGGAAGGATATAAAACGTCATTTTGCCTTTTTCCTGTTATTTCCTTCATATTTATATACACACGCAAACATCAATGTCATAATTCCGTCATGTCAGATCTTATTTGATTTTTATGCAGTTAACAAATAACAAAATATTTTATTATTTGATATATTAATACGAATAATACGAAATATTTTTTTTTTATACGCAATCCTCTTGTTTATCAGAGATGTTTTTGTTCTAGTTTCAATTATAATACTTATTAAAAAAAAATTAATGAGCCAAAATAATACGTCAACACATTAAATACAACTTTTGAAATTAAAATTTTAAAAGAGAAAAACAAAATTCTTGACTATAGACAAGATTATCAACTTTTAACTAATTTATATTCTAAATTTATATCTAACTGGTTAGTTATACGAATCGGAATATAAATTTTGTTTCTTTTTTTTCTTTTTAAATTCGGTAATAATTGCGAATTATGATCTAAAATACATAATATTTTTGCTTATCATTCTCTTATATAACAATCTTGTTTTATTGCTAAAATTAGTAGTGGTAATTATCAGTAAGGTAATATCTGTAGCTTGTTTCTGCATACATCATTATTCTGAAAACTCTGTACCGATTCTGATAATTTTTGTTAACGTAATATACAGTATACGTAAAACTTTAAACAGTATAATAATAGTAATTTAATTGTTTAAACAATAATAATAATAATTTTTTTTTTATCAACAATGTTTATATTTACGCATTTTGTGGTATGATATTATTTGCGATAGCTTCAATAATGCGGTTATAGAGTGATAAAATATCTTTGCAGGCTCGAAAATTTCGTTGTTACGAAATTTTTTGAGAACAGTGAGGAAACAAACATTCGGCGATTAAACAATCAAATTTTTTAAAGAAAATAATCAAATTTGTTAAATACTTTCATTATCGCAGCGACGATTTCTTTCTTTTCTTTTCTTTTTTTTTTTTTTTAGTGAAATTGTACTGTCTTAAGCGCGAATTTTTTAAGAATTTTTTACCTTCTTATCAGTTCGGAATACTTCGAATTTTCGGCAAAGTTCGGGAACTAATTGAATTCTGTCACGCATCACCTCTCTTCATTCAAGGTTTTGACACAGTAAGCATGTACGGCCATCTCACAATTTCGGCCACGTTTTAAGGTATTCGATTGCGTCTAACGATTATTATTATAACTTTGATTCTGAATAAGAATTTACATCCTATTTGATTAAACTTTCATCTGCGTAGTTTATATATACGTTGCTGTTGATGTTGTTTTATAACGCGATAGAAAAACAAAAAAAAAATCATCAAACGACTTACCTTGAGGTTTGCTCAGCAACGTGTTTCTCCTTTCGCTCGTCATCTCTGCTTCTACTATATACCAAAAACACGTTTTGCTGTCGAAATTTTCCTGTTGTAAAACCAGAAGAAACCTTGAAAATGATAGATACTGATCCAATTAACATAGTGGCTTAGAAGAGGGAGGAAAAAAAATTAATCTTTCAGAAGACGATGCTTATCCGGAATAATTAATCCTTTCGTAGAATAAAATTCCAATTCTTTGAAATAGTAATAATAATAATAATAAAAAAAAAAACTCACACAAAATTCATGAAGTTTATTTTCCAAGAAAAGCAATTGTTTTTCTAAAAAGCAATAAATATTAAAAACATTTATAGTATATAAAAATAGTGCAAATTTTTATTTTAAAATAATAAATTATTTAAAACTAGTTTTCGTTATCGTCGATAGATGACGCTGTATCGATATCCGTATCCGAAAAGCTTCAGACAGATTACACACTGTATTAGAAGAGGGTAGACGGCTTATCTGTAGAGGCAAAAAACATGTTTTAAGACCCTAAAATTCAAAATTAATTGCGATACGTTAACCTAGAGTTCTAGAAATGCACTGAGACGAAAAAGAAGTCAAAAAACAGAATTTCCTTTAAGATTAAAAAATAAATAAACGTAAAAGTAATACTGTATATATATAAGCGCAACATTAATTTGAATATACGAATGGTTCTGTCAGATAACCTAAAAATGGAAAATTTCTATTTATTCAATATAAATACATGGATAAAAACAAAAAGCGCGTAGATTATTTGCAGAATAAACTATATATATTTCAAAGAATGCATAAAATATCAGATTTTTCAAGTTTTTCTTTGTCTAAATATTTATGGAAAAGAACGAATGATATTCCAAAACGCCAACTATCCTGTTTATAAGAATTTGTACTGTCGATAATTTTGTCTGAAATAATATTTTGATATCTGTTGGTTGCATAATTTTCGAAGAATTTTGGATTTAAAAATGAATTTTGGAATGAGTTAAAAATGGAAAAATTTATAAGAATTAAATTCCATATACTGTATATGTATATATATATATTATTTATATATTATACAGTATATCTTTATAAGAGAAAAAGATATCATCAAAGAATTGATTTTTGAACTAGACAAAAAAAAGCAACCTACTTGATCGATTTTACTTCTTAAGCTAAATAACTTTTGTTGTTTAGTAGTACTGTACTGTATTTAGAAATCGTCTTAGCCGAAGACAGATACGCTGCATGCTAAAAACTTTTTTCTTTTTTTTATTAAATCTCATTGATCGCTATTCTTCTATTTATAGACATTTTCTATCTGGAGGAGGTTTATGCCACCGTCTAGTACATACGAATATACAAACATTTGTTCGATTGGTTTTCTACAATTCGACGATTAAATTATAAATCGACATTTTGAAGGAAAAAAAAAATTATTATTATTATTTTCTTTTTTTCTCCTCGAAAAAGTTCAAAGAGCGTTTGTAAAATTTAATAAAAATTTAAGCCAACCACTTTGGTTTTTTAACGTAGTCATATCAATTATAAAAAAAACTATATAGCAGCGAATTAAATTTAATAAATATTCCATGGATTCAAAAACAATTATTATACGTAAGGTCATTACGACCAGACATGTTACAGCATCATTAAGACATTTTTCTGTCTGTATATATACAACAGACACGACGGGGATTTTTATAAAAATCCGCGGATTATAAATCGATATTGTCGAATTCAAAACGGAAGATTAATCTTTGTTATTAAACGGCCGAATTTTTTTTTTTTTTTTCATATTTTTTGGCATCAGTCACAAAAGGGTTGAATGTGGAAGAGCATGGGTGCGAGTCGCGATCGGCGCATACATCTGCGGTAATCGACATACACTGTCGCTGACGTCATGCGGTGACGTCACTGCCGTCTAAATAGCCCTATCCAGGAGAGAATCCGCCCCTCCGCCAGACTGCCGCAACCCCCTTCAGACTAGCTATTGGTAGCTACCTGTCTGTGTCGGCGCCGTAGACCGGTTCAGAGTCTGGATGCTTGTCGAGGGGGATACATTTGTGGCAATTTAGTTGGACTTCAGTGGACGTCTGGATAGACGACGTATGCCCCATACAATTTCAGGGGAACATAGGCCTATTATCCCCCTTCGAACTGTACATACGGTCGAGAGAAGTGCAGTTTTCCAACCCCCATAACTTTGTTGTGGTCATATAGAATAGGAATCGGTGGAAAGCTTTTTAAATCTTCGTTTTATTATTATTATATCATCATCATCATCATCATTACTATAAAATTTTTTTTTTTAAATCGAAGAATATGTGAGATGCAGAAGAACGAGAATGGGTTTCGATGATCGGATGATTCAATTATGTTGAAGGCACGATTCTATCTTCTATGCTTCTTCTCTGTTGTTTTTATAGGTGAGTAGAATTCTAGTATCTTTTAAACAGCTGTAATCCTTTCGGTTTTTAAGGTGGTTGTAAATGGGTCGCGATATTCCTTGCCTGCTTAGGTGGAATGTAATAGTTTTTAAATCCATATATGTGCAACGATAATCATTTAATGTAAATTCACTCTAAAAATAAGCAATTGTTGCTTTAAAAATCTATGGTTAGCTTTTGTAACATGTGTTTGTGATCGGCCAGACCCCGTAAAGGTTAAATTTTGTGTGTGTTGTTGATAATTAGCATAAAATGTCAACTCTCTGTTAATATTACTTGAAAAAATAAATAAATAAAATGTGTTTATTCAGGTACAGAGTCTAATTCTTGTTACTAAAATGATATTTTAGCATACTTGTTGCATGCTTAAATGTTTATTATGCCATATTTAAAATTCTGGTACTATGTTATTGTGCGGATATTTGATGATGTGCAGTTTTCCTTTGGCCTTGAAGTTAATTTCAAAGTTATTCTAGAAATGGTGCAGTCATATAGGTTTACTTTACTCAAATTGCTTTCAGTTATTTTATCCCTAACATATGTCTGGTAATGTTTTATATACCGTATTAAATATCAAAATAATTCCTTATTGCTATAGCAACATTTAATTATATTTTCTATTGGTAGACAGCTCGAATTTTTATATAAAACAATATTCGGTCATTGAACCTTACCGAGATAAAAGTAAAATAATAATAAAATGCTTGTATTTTGATATTTCACTCTTCGATCACTGTTTTTCAAAACTAAAAATTTGTGTTGTTTTGGTCAAGTTTTAAAACTCTTATATTTGGTAAATAACTTATCAGTTTTTTTATCTATTAAAAAAAAAAGAAGGAAAAATAAATTTTTAGATATAATGTTGCAAGTTTGCATCCTTTTTATGTAATTTAAGAGGTTAAGTAAACAATATGTGACGCAATTATTTTTAAATTTATCTTATATATGACTATATATATTTACCGTATAAATCATATCTTAAAAGCGGTGTTGATGATTTTTAAAGAACGTTTAATTTCTATTAAAACAATAATATAAAAATGATTCGAATCGAGTGTTTATAAACTAGATAGCTATCATGAATATTTAAAATCTGTTTTGAAGAATTGTTTAATAAAATTAAGTTCTATAAAGTTTCTCAAATCTTAAATGACGTCAATATTGATATGTGGGATTCTCTTCCTTTCGCTTATTGTAACCATGACAACATGTGTATCAAGGTCGGCGAATGACCCCTGGGGGTTACGTCTGGCAGATGTTTCGACCCCCCTGTAACTATGGTAACTGCGATATGTTGATGTCTGACATTCGTAACTGATGATGAAAGAATATTCGATTTCGAGAGAATTTTCCAAATTATTTTGTCACATTAAATCTTTATGTAAAATCTAATTTCGTCTTTTTATTTTATATTTTTGAATTTTTTTTTTTTAATTTTTGAAAGGGTTATATATATTAGAATTTAAGAGAGTGCAGTTTCCAACCCATCAGAATAATGGAAAGCGTCTGTTACCGTAGCAACATCGCGGAAGCGCTTTTGGCGAGGTTGGCTCCGTAACGTCACCTCGACACTTTATCGAGACGTCCCCTGGTGTAGGAAAATGCAAACAAATGCATTTTTTTTTTTTTTTTTTTCGCTTGTCTAACTTTTATCTTGTCTGTTTTCGTCTGTGTTATTTCCTGAGTTTCTATTGTTCATCACTGATATTTATTACGTCATATCGTATATCTATATACTGATATTTTTCGTATTTTATCTTTTTGTGTTAGCTTATCGAAAGTATTTTTTTACTTTTTTTTTTTAAATTTCTTCCGAAGCTGTGCATTTGTCCTTGGATCTGCATCAGATAAACAGTGATTGTCTGAAATTCAAAACACATATGCATATTTTTAAGCAGGTTTAAAAAATATATATATTATTTAAAGGCCCAAAACTGATTTTGATTTGTAACCATTATCGACATTATTAGGATGTTGGCAAAAGAAAGCCCAATGAAGCCACATTGAATCGTTACCAAAGTTGTAATAAGCGTCTACACTTCTTACGAAATTGTATTATTTTTGGTTCGAACGGGCGGTTTTTATCATGGGAATCGATCGGGAAGAAAAATCGTCATATTTAAATACGGAATGTTTTGACAGATCTCCTTTACTTTGATTAATGTATTATCGTATTTATGATCAGATATTATGAAAGAGACACTTGGGCGAACTTTTACAGAACAATCTGCTAGAGTTCAGCCGACAGGCAAAGCGGACGGAAATCGATTTCGGTCGTCTCCGACAGCAGACGATTGGTTGTCATGACAACCGGCTTACAGATGACCATGGCGGAGAGGAATCCGTGTCAGTTCGATGATTCCGCATTACAGTTTTCAACTTTAATAATTTCTGTATATCGCCACTGATACCTAATCAATTTATCGATCGATCTAATACAGTTTGAACGTGAGAAGAATCGAAATCGAGCGCAATTTTAAAACCTGGATACGCGTAACAACGTTCATTGATACTGTACTTACACGTTATAGGTCGCGATTTTTTTTTTTTTTTTTTGTCGCGTTGTCAATCGCTCTTAACCTGTAAACTGTCAAGTGTTTACGACATATCTTCCCGCTTGGCAATTGTTTTTGCACACACCTGCCGAAACGATAAAAATATGTCTGAAAGATTGACCTTTGAATTGTCTGTGTTCGTTTTACTAAGGAGTGTATTTTGTCGGTGATGTCATCTCGCATCGTCTGGCACCAGAAGAAGAGAGGGGAAAAAATTTATATAGACAGACTGACTCGGAAAATTTTATTTTCTCCTTTTGCTACTACGCGCGGTAACGTTTTAGGAATTATATATATTTCAGAACAGTTATATTAGTTTATTAAACATTTTTTTTTTCGTATAAAAATATTTTAACGATTACGAATTTTAAAAGTTCTGTTGGAAATTCCTTTATGCTCTTATTCAAAGTTTATAACGTAATAATGACTATTTCACAATGGTTTTTATAGGAATGAACGTTTTCGGAGCTAATATTCAATATCTGATATTTGTAATCCGGTACTGTAGCTTAAAATATGTTTGAGAGAAGGTAATTCTTTCTGCATTCGTTCTCCAAGCAAAAATTATTAAATAAATTGTTGCATAATAAGCTGTTTCTAGTGCAGTATAGGTGGAGACAAAACATTCAATGATTCGTCGCCAATGATTTTCCCCCAAACTATCTTAGTCACCATTCGCGTCGAACTTTCCAAAATTAGCATATAATATATAATAGAAAACAATATACTGTAACACAAAATTCTCTTTCGAAACAGTTGATTTACTTGTTACCAGTTTTAATAATAATAAATATCAAAATTATAGAATTACGGGAATGAGGTCTTACATGTGTCGCGCCGAAAATCGTCAAATAAAATTATTACAGATTCGTTAAATTTAAAAAATACTCGTAAAATTTTAAATGCGAAATAAATATTATCCTACCGAAAGAATCAGTTTTCATCAAAAATTTATAAGGGGAACAAAGTTTTCTTTTCAATACAATTCGAATGTTAATATAGAAATTTTCCGATTGTTATCTGCAGAGTTCTCGTACAAAACAATATTTTGCTATCTGGACGTAAACATAAACGTCTGGTTTAGAAATCAAATAACAAAAAAAAAAAGTAATTGTCTAGGAAATCTTACAAATTTATATTTTCTTATAACTGAAAATATTTACGTTTTATTTTTATTTTCGGTTTTTTACGGATTTCGTATTCGATAAATTGAAGACGAAAAATACAGGACAGTTATAATTAAAATGGAAAGATTTAGTTTAAAGAAAAAAAAAACCGAATTAGTAAAAATACTTAAGAAAATTATTATTATTTTTCGTTATTGTACCGTTTCCTGCATTAAAAAAAAAGATAGTCGGGGGAAATCCTTTAAAATCGATAAAATAAGAGAAGGGAGAATACAGTATTGTAAAATCTTAAATATCTCATACGTGAGGCTATTCGGCAATTTATTCAACTTTATGTCAGATTTTTTGAAGGGAAGAGAATAACTATTATTTTAAAATAGGGTTTTTTCGAAGAAACATTGTAAAAAAAATGTCTTAAGTATTACGCCAGTATAGTCTACTTTCTGCTGGATGAATTATTATGACAGTATTCAACGTAGTATATCTATTGATTATAAAGAAAGATGAATAGGTTTTTCGAATCTTAAGGTTAAACAGGATTGCGACTTTATAGTCAGGCAAACATTTTTCCATACCGGAAATCGGATCTGGTATGTTTTAAGGATTTCGGATTTCGCATAATGCTCATTTCTCGGTTAACTAATATACTGTACGGTATTTTTATTATTTTTTTTAATATTCAGAATTTCTACGTATTGATTCTTTAAAAATGTGGTCGATGTAAATTTTGTTATCGAACCGTTGCTGTAATTAGAAGAAATTCAGTTTATGAAGGCAATTAGGTGCTTTCATAACTTTCTTCTTCTTCTTTTTTTTTTTAATAGTTTAATTTATTCCAAAAAACGCAATCGAGTACAGTATATAAATTAAATACATTAAGAGAATGGAATTAAACTTGCATTCGATAATATGCAAATTACCATAAAACGCATCTGAGTGAAGAAAAATATAATAAATTATAAAATAAACTCGAGATTGTTTTAGTGAATCGTTTATTTGCATACCAAATTTGAGTGCCTATCATAAAATGATTTTTGTTTTTTTTTACATTTAAAAAATTGCTGATCGCCATTTTAGAAACCCTAGAGATTCCATTTCTTAATTAACTTTTCTTTTATAACGCTGTTTTTGTGTATAAAATTTGATTTATTTATGCAAGTAATTTATATACATTAATTTTCGATTCAATAAAATAAAAAAACATTACTTAATTCGACTTAAATATACATATAACTTTAGAAAAATTGTTTGTGTCATTATATTGATTTTTGTATGCAGAGACGATAAACAAATTCGAGGTTTAAAGTGCGTCTTAAAAAGTTTTTTTTTTATCTGGAATTGCATTACAAAAATAGTAAAAATTTTTTACCAGTGAGGGGAAAAAATACTAAAAACTCCGAAAAACAGAAAAAAATTTTTTTACTGATAATTATAATCGAAATTTAAACTTCTGAGTACATAAAAAAAAAGAAACCCAGTAAAAAGCGCAGTTTTGTTAATTAACATTTACTACATAAGTCGAATTAAGAAATTTCGTTTATCATTACGAATTTATCCAACTAATAAAACCTATAGCGGTTATTGCTCATTTCTCTACGTAAACGTTACAGTAATTAATTTTTATTGTTTCAGTTAAATTAGAAACGATATTTATACAAGACAGTATCATTTTTAATTTAATTGACTTTCTTAACAAAAAAGAATTTTCGTTAATTTTTAATGTTTTTTTTTCATTAGGAAAATTACAAAGTTTCAAAAGCTATTTAACAAATTTTAAACATTTAATTTTGCTTTATTGTTAACGAAATTTAATTTCAATATTAATATATATATACGTAGTCTTCTGAATATTTTTTTTATTTTGATAATTAAAGAATTTTGGATGAAGAGAAGGGATTAAGATCAGAAACATACCGTGGGAATTAACATTGGATTCTTATTCCTGATAAACTGTACGATTTCTATCGCACTAAAGTGCATTTTTATAACTCTTAATTCTAGTCGTGTAACATTACGACTCGCGCACAGTTTGCTTATCGAAAAGTTGATCTACTAACAATAAAAAAGTTACATATCAGTCAATTCCGTATCAAAGTGCTGTATAAAAGAATGCTGATCGTCTTTGTCCAGTTTAATTTTCAATTATTAACAGTTTTCGTGAAGGGAAAGGTAAATTTGTTGTAGTAAAAAAAAAAGAACTAGAAAACTTTCAAAAGAATATAATTCAATATTATACAAAAGTTGTCAGAAAAAAATAGTCATTTAGATTCTAATAAATCATTAATAATATCATTAGGAAATCATTAGTTTAATGGTCATGGTAAGTCATTTTAAATAAATTCTTCAAAATAATTGGATGCAGTTTTTTCCCTCTTCCGAGAGTGAAATGCATAAACTTACTCATTAATCACAGTTAAAATTTAGGAATTTGCCAGAAATTAAATTTGTAACAGCGTTAAACTCGTTCGCATCTTTACACAGCACAGTAGAATAATAAAAATAAATCAACTACTGTACTGCATTATAACAACAACAGTTGTAGGACATTGATCAATTTCAATATAACCGACAGTACATAATGAAGAGTAATCCTCAGTGCATCCTGTTCTTGATTAAGAAAATTTATCTAGCATAATCGGTCACTGTTGTTATCGTATTTGTAGTCTATCCTGTTATACACACATTGACATAGCGGTGTAAAACGGAAAATTCTGACTTTAGTCATTAATGTGATGATGTGTATGCATATTAAAATTCGATGCGTTGTTACTTAAATAAGAGAGTTAATTATATAATTTATTAGTGTAGGTCAATACGTTACAACATTATGGGCGGATGTAGGTTTCTACAATAACTATATAAAGCAGAATTTATTTTTCAGGTCTATTAAAACTATGTTTTTGATTTTTTACTAATTAATATTGTTCTGTATCCGGAGAAAATCTTTCCCTGCTTGGAATTTACCTAAGTTTAATGATGATGATTGTCGCGGACGTTCCACTCAGTTTCGAAATTTTGCTGTGCGCCCAGTTATTTATCATCAAATTTTTATATAAGATATTCATCCAGATATTTTTTCCTTAATAGATATTTTATTATAAAATTGGTTAGATAAAAAATGATTTATTGGCATCGATATCAATGACAAATCGAGAGGTCGTCGTTTATTCCTGTTGCTATAGTAACAAGCGTATTATTTGATACTGTTAGTTGCATCTGTCATAGGAAAAATAGAAGATAAAATTACTTTTAGAACGTGTAAAGTGTATATTAACAGCATTCTAAATGACCGTGTAACCGGGTACTTTATTAATTTTTTTTTTAAACGGACTTTTAACGATTCGACCTAATTTTCAAACAGGCCTAAGTGGCAGTGATAAATTTGTCTTTTCACGGAACTATTCTTGGTTTAAAAGAAGTGAAATAAATTTTTATTGACCAACAAAATACTTTTCCAACATATTTTACAATGAAAAACTTGAATTTTTTATATCCAATATATATTTTTACTATCAGTTTAGGTGTCGCCGTGAAGACATCATTTCTTAGCGTTCCCGGCTATGAATCTTCATGATTTCAACGTTTCTGAACAATTTTTCCGAGTCTTCTCAGTTTAAATGGAATATCTAGTCTGGCACATATATTTCAGTTTAGGATTTCATGAATATGTCTGCTGTAAATAAGAGCGGAATTAATTTAATGGGAATAAATGAAAAACGAAAAAAATAGGAATTATTGCCCGATTTCCGTCGCAGATTTTCCTCAGATTCGTGGCGCCATCTGGTCTCGAATTTATATTAATGTCATTGATTTTGGAACGTGGCCCATTAATGTGTGGCGGTAACTAGGCTGAATATGTGTATTTTAAAGAATGTTTGTTTCTGAAAGTTATGTTGTTTAATGACGGATACTTATTATTAATGTTATGCTAACAGAAATCTACATATACTGCTGCTTGGAATATATTTTCACATGGTTGCGTTGCAACATGCAGTATATAAGGAAACTTTTTGTCATTAATTCATGCATTTTTAATATATTAGTGGCGTCCCTAAGGAGATGCGGGGAGTGCGACCCGCACCGGGTGACACCCAATATTTTCAAACGTATGTTAAAAATTACAGTTTTTCCAATTTTACAACTATAAGCTCTTTAATAGCTCTTTTTTAATGTTTAGGTTCTAACAATAAATGATATCACCTATGAAATATTAAATCCATGCTTTCTAACAACCAAACATTTTATATAATAATGAGGGGAAAGGGGATGACACCATATATTATGGCACCTAGTGAATCAATGCTAGGAACGCCACTGAAATATATAATAATCTTCTGATGATAATGTAATAATGATTTTAATTGAAAAATTATGAAATTTAGGATATATTAATGTTACAGATAAATTTACCATAATTCTAAAGATTATTAAAATCTAATAATTGGGAGCAACTTTTATTAAATTAAATATGCTGTATTATTGATATAAAATCCTATACCATGCTTATCACAAAATTTAATTCATTCAAAATTAAAAAAACAAATGGTAAATGGATGCTTTCAAGTAGATTACAGCATTTCTTATTTAAAAATACTTTAGGCAACCAATGTCGAATATAAACAAATTCAATAAATTTTTAAAATATAAAATTGACTTACTTGGTAGTACAGAATTAAGTGGTATGAAAATTATCATTAATAATTACAATACAATGGAGAATAGATAATATCTATTTCAAAATTTGAATAAATTAAGTATATAGTAGTACAAATTCATATAAATCATCAAGAGACATACACTGCCTATTTTATGATGCAAGTAGTGTTTCTGTTGTTCCATCTTATCCTATAATGATATCAAATATATCTCCAAGTCTGTGGAAAAAACATTGATCATTATTAGAGTGGATAGAAACTGGTTCCTTACAGTCTGGAGTAAGGCATTTACTGATGGAGCTGCAGACTTCAAGATAAATGAAGCAATTGAAAATAAATTGTTTTTAATATTCTTGAATACAATGAAGAATGATGTATGTTAAAAAGCAATTTAAAAATGGATGTTTTTTTCCTAATAAGTTGCCTGGGTTTATAGAAATAATTTTACTGGATAATATTTAAGAAATAAGATAAAAGATTCCTTTTTAGAACTTTAATAATATAAACCGTAATTTAAATAATTATTTATAGATATCTGCTGGAGTGAAAGATTGTGTGTATATCATAAGGATGCTAGTGTGAAATACTCACCCATAGAAAATTCTGATGATGATGACAGTGATGGATCTATGTTAATAGAATTATCTAATGCCAATAATACTCAGTTGTGTGCAGATTCCACATTGTACTGCTATGCTGTGTGGACAGAAAGTGCACAGAATAAAACTTCTACTTTTATAATGGTACAAGGTAAGTAACAACTCCAATGTTTTATAAATAAAATGAATTCTTATAAAGAATACTTGAATAATAAAATTTTATTAATGTAATTATTTTAAATTGTATAATAGGTTACTGATTGACTATTTCCTGTGATTAATAATTGTAATAATGTCATAAAGCATTAATTAAACTTGAATATGATTGTATAAGTTTAAAGGATATTAGAAAAGAGAATCTAATTTGAAAATATTAAGCATATTTTTTCTTGATTTATTACTACTAATATAGCATGTAAAATTATTTAAGTTAAATATATTATGATAGATTAAAAATATTTATCTATTCTTATTTTGTATAGGATGTTGGAGTAACATGCAAGATGATTGTGGTCAGTCTGAATGTCGTGCTAGCAAAAGACTATCAAAATCTTCAAATATTACTAAATTTTGTTGTTGTACTGGCAATTTCTGTAATGCCAATGTTTCTGATACAGACGATGTACCATACGTGGATGAAACAGATGACGTACAATCAGGTCAGTAAAATATTTGCATTTTTTTTTAAATATTCTGTACTTTTCATAAAAATTAGTTAAAACAATTTATAATCAGATTTTTATTTGATAAAACAGAAAATTAATATTCAGAAAAGTTTGACTTTACAATCAATGAATAAAAACAATTTTATAAAATTTTATGTTAAACTTTGTTTAAAAAATTTTTTAATATTCATTAAAAAAACTTTACAAGATTTTAATTATCTTTTTAGCACTACAATTTGTTGAACAGGCTAGCTACAATACCAAAACAGTGATTATTGTATTATCAACAATATTTACAGTAGTAATATTAGTTGTCCTAGCTTGTCTTGTAGTGAGATGTTGGCATACAACACAAAAACCTAGTCCTGATTCAATTCATCTAATGGAAGCTCCATCACCCACTACTCCAACATTTGATCTTGACAGTTTAAAGATTCAAGATGTTATTGGTCAAGGTCATTATGGTTCAGTTTGTGAAGGTTCATTACATAATCATACCGTAGCTGTAAAGATATTTAATGTACAAAATAAACAATACTTCTTAAATGAAAGAGACATTTACACTCTTCCATTTATGGATCATCCATGTCTGCCTAAATTTTTAGGTAATATTTTGTAATACTTTTGGACATAATAAAAACTTTAATATATTTTGTATTTAATTTATAAATTAAAATTTTTCTTGTATTTGCTTGAATAGGTGCAGAAGAACGAGCTGGAAATGATGGAAAATCTGAATTTCTGTTAGTTCTAACATATGCACCGCTTGGTTGTTTACATGATTATCTTGTTAAAAATGTGATAGATTGGCCTACATTATGCAAAATGGCTCAAACAATAACAAAAGGACTTTCACATCTTCATACGGAAATCAAAAAAGGAGGTAAATTTATTGAGATATATGTAATATTTAAAATTAAAGTATTTATTACAAATTATATTTTATTCATTATCAGATAAATTAAAAATGTGCATTGCTCATCGTGATCTAACATCACGAAATGTATTAGTGAAATCTGATGGAAGTTGCATGTTGTGTGATTTTGGATTTGGTATTAGAGTATCTGGATCAAAATATTATCAAAATGGTGAAAAACAAACTACAGAAACAAGTTCATTGGCAGATGTAAGAAATTTTTTTATTACATCAAAATTAATAATTAATGCTTATTAAACTTAATAGTAACCAATTCACTTTTCAGGTGGGAACTTTACGTTACATGGCTCCTGAAGTATTGGAAGGTGCAGTCAATCTTCGGGATTGTGAAGCGTCTCTGAAACAAATAGATGTCTATGCTTTAGGATTAATTTTGTGGGAAATAGCAACTAGGTGCAGTGATCTATTTCAAGGTAAATTTTCAGCATGTTTTCAAGTAATAAAATTTTAATTAAAAATAAATATTTAAAATTCACAATAAATCATTGCTCACTTATAATTTTGACAGGAATGGAAGTGCCTGACTATAAAGCTCCATTTGAAGCAGAAGTAGGATCACACCCAACAATGGAACAGATGCAAGTTCTTGTTGCCCGTCATAAAGCCAGGCCTTTATTTCCAGATATATGGAAAGATACAAATCCAGTAATTATTATTTATCATTGATATAAATCTTAAGTATGAATATTAGATTTTATAATTCAAAAATTTGTGAGATATTAATATTTAAAATATAGAGAGATCCTGATAAATATATACTGGAGATATAAAGATTTACATTTAAAATAATTTTAATACAGATAAGATCTGTATTAAAATTATTTTAAATGCAAGTTTTCAATTTATAATAGTTCTCTTATTCAATATGTATATATCAGGCATGTCAAACTCACAGCCATCAACACACTTGAATATATATGCTTCACAAACATAGCAATATAATAAAAGCTTGTTAATTTGAATAAAAAATTAAGTACATTCCATAATTGAAATAGCTGTTTTATGAAAGAAAATTTTAAAAAGTTTATTTTTATAAATTGAAAACATTTGGGAATGTTAGTAGTGGTCCTCTTAAATGGCAACTTAGATCTTGCTGAGAACTATTTAACAGACAATGCATATTAAGTATTTGATATTTTTGTTATATAACTGAATGACAGTTAAAAGAGAGTTGTTTCAGTAAAAATATTTAAAATACTTGGAATAGTTTCCATTTATTATAAATACTAAAATTTTAATGTTTGTAATACATTTATTTATATCTATGATCTATAAAATTTAATTTTATTTGTAGTTTTCCTAATTCAGTTTATCTGAAATTGATCTAATTAATAAATTGTTTTTTTTTTTTTTTTTTGAATTTTTTTTCTTGCTTATACAGGCATTTTTTTTTGTTTTTCTGTCTAGAATTAATACATGTACATGGTAAATCAATAAAAAGCTGCTTTTGTTGCTATAAAATATTTTGTTTTCAGAAAGGAAGTCTATTATTATACAGGGTGTCCACAAAAACATGATCATACTTTAAAGTTGTATTATGTCACTATGGATAATCATATTTAAATGAAATTGGTATTAACTGAAAGAAAAATTCAAATATTTTTTATTACTATACCTTATAGACATTGAATGTGGCCCCCATGAGTGACGCTGCAGACATCAAGGCAGTATTCCCATTCACACCACACATGCTCCAACATATCTGATGTAATGGACAGGATGGCAGTAGTGACATGGAGTTGCACTTCTTGAAGGTTTTGAGACAATGGGGGTACATAAACACAATCCTTTATGTATCCCCATAAAAAAGAAGTCACATACAGTCAAGTCAGGCGACCTTGGCGGCCACTTTAGAAGACATTATCATCATTTCCGGCACGTCCAATCCATTTTCCTGGAAGCCGCTCATTCAGATGTTCCCGAACCTGTAAATGCCAGTGAGGAGGTGGCTCCATCTTGTTGGAAAATAAAATCATTGTCTTCATTTTTTTCAAACTGTGGAAATAGCCATTCAGTGAGCATGTCAAGATAAGTTGGACCTGTGACAGTGCCCTCTCGAAAGAAAAATGGGCCATACAAATGCACTTACATTTCGATATGGCACAAAAGACATTCACTTTAGGGGAGTCTCTTTCAACTTTCAAAATGGCATGTGGATTCTCGCTCCTCCAAATCCTGACATTATGCTTATTCACTTTTCCACTAATGTGGAAAGTTGCTTCATCACTAAAAATTATTTTTCCTGACAGATTTTCATTATCCTCTATTAGTGCAATAAAATGTTCACAGAAATCTAATCGTTTTTCAGGGTCATCAGGTTTCAACTTATGGACTAAATTCAGTTTGTAGGGGTGAAACTTAAGTCGCGTACGCAGGATCTTAGACACATTGGGCCGATTACAGAAATGAGGTTTACGCCGCGGCCGAGGCTTAAGCCGCGGGTTTAAGAAAATCGAATTACAGAAACGAAGTCTATTTTAAGCCGCGGTCTAAACACCCTACGGAAAACCGGTATTTTAAGCCGCGGCTTAAAAGCGTGGCTGTAGGCTGGTCTAACCCTCGGCGAAAAGTGAAGCAAGCGCAGTTTGTTCGACAAACAGAAAAGAAGTCGCCATTTGTTTTGCTATTTCGTCGTTGAAAATCGATCTTTTACAGATTATAGATGTATGAAATGGCATGAATAGATGCCATCTGAAGAACAGAAAGGAAGATATCATCAG